>JARFYF010000112.1:67201523-67213227 GCA_030265395.1 Rhina ancylostomus | reverse complement strand
AATCACCCACGTTCCCACTATATTTTTCAGTAGGTGTCCCATGATTTAGACATAGAAACAGTGATATATTTCCAAATCAGAATGCTACACAACTTGGAGTTGAACCTGCAGGTGGTGGGGTTCATATGGATCTGCTGTCCTTGCTCTTCTAAGTGGCAGGGTTCATGTGTTTTGGAGATGTTGTCATTGTATCATCAGTGAGTAACTGCAGTGCATTTTGCAGATGGAACATATTGATGTACCTTCCCCTTGATGCCCACTGAATTCAGTTGTTACTTGAGCAACATGTCAATGTTATTAACATAAATAAAGATTGTTTACTCAAGTATTTTATACTGCAGTCTTTTTCAGTATTCAGCTCTAACATACTACAATGCTATTACTAACCTGCCAAAATGTTTTCAGTTCCATTGGCCAAAACATTTGTATTGACTTGAGCAAAATTCTGCAGAGCAACAAGGAAGGCACTGATCACGTTGGCCAGGAGCCCCAAGACTCCTGGCTCGCTGTAAAATACAGCAGCAAAACCTTCTGGACTGGACATTTCTCTATATCTAGAACTAATGAATAAAGGAATATAATGATTTAATAACATACCCAGACCATTGTCTTTGTCTAAAATGAATCAACTTATATATGGAAGTCAAAAAGAACTTGACATCTCTGTTTGCGCCAGAATAAATCACACACAATAAGTATTACAGTTTAGAAAAAAAATAGCAGAACATTAATTGATGTGAGGAGACTGGAAGAAACATATACACAGTAACATAATATATATGTATAATGTGAAATACAGTGCATGCACACACCATTTACTGTACCCCTACGATATAGAGTGACATAGATATGAACAAAGGAGTATCACCCTTTGAAGGTTCGGTAGCTTTTGCAAATGTAATTGGGCCTGGTAATGTGAGCCTACTCAAGTTATATGATAGAAATTAATTAAAGTTGTATTAACTTGTTTTTATCAATTCTCATTTTGGCAAAATACAAACTGCAAATTAATTTTATATGCATTTTCACAGCACTACTGGATCCAAATTCTCTTCTCTCTTTTTTTCACTTTGTCCCAATCCATCTCTTCTCTTTTGCCTTCTCTGCTTTCTGTGCACCATTCACCTTACCTCATCTTCTTTGGTATGCATTAATTTCCAACCTCTCACTCTGCCTCTGTCTTAATGTCTTCTTACCATCATCCCAACTTTAAGCCCCTCTGAATAAGCCCTCAACTGCACTTTGTGCCACCCTCATCCAATGAAGAGTTACTGAAGTACAGATTCCTCTCTTAATGAGTAGAAATTACAACTAGCTCATCCTTCTCTTGTAAACTTTTTATAGCCCAGCAAACATGGTTGGGTAATCTCATCAACCTTCCCATCTGCCAATTTCTCTCTGGACTTCATTAGAACACGAAAAGTCTTTAATCCTTTTTGCAATTCCCTCCAAACCAACTCACTTACTCATGAACAAGCATTCCCACTGCTGACCATTATTATGGATGCTTGCATTGACATCACACCTTTGAGAAGATGAATCAAAGTGTACCATAGCTCTCCAGTTGGCTATATTTTACATCTACTCAAAATGCAATGGCAATCTTGTGACCTTATCACCAGTTCACACTTTGATCTTCCCCCAGTTCTCTCATATTTTCTCCTCCTTTGAGATCCTCATCTTATTTCACCACTTTCTTTTCTCTTTTAAAATTCTATTGACAAACCCTAGTTGGGATCTCCCTGGAATTTTTTCCGTTTCTCACAGAGCTTCTTCTCTGAGCCTTGGATATTTCTCTGTCCTTCTCAGCTCTCCTTGCCTTCACTTCCCATGGTGATCTCATCCTCCCTAAGTTTTCACTCATGATACATTACTCAACTGTATTTGTTTGAGATTGTGGCTTCCTCACTGCTAACAATAATCCATGACAAGGCCATTTCCACCTTCTTTTGGACCTACTGCACCATGCACATCCCTGATCCCTTCTGTTCCTGTTCTTGGAGTAAGGTCCCTATTTGTTATTGGATTTTCATACTCTAGACTATCAAACCTTTGGTGTTCTCTTTGCCACCATACCTCTGCAAACTGTAATTTCCTGACATCGATCTTTGATTCTCCAGTAAAAGCTATATTCTGTTCTATTAAAATCTATGTCCTTTTATGTTCCTTTATTCTCTCAAGGCTAGTGTTTATCAGCTGCAGATTGTTCACCTACTCATTAAAATAAGTGGCTACCAGTTTTTCTCTCTGGAGCCTCAAAACTGTCCAGTTCTCTAGACTATTCTGAGATCAAAAGTAAGCCCTGATTTTTATTCTTTGGCAACAAACTGAAGAAGAACAGGAGCTCATGGATCACTCTGTCACTTCCCATTCAACTTACTCTGTTTCTTCCTTTTCCTTGCTTACTTATTTATCCAAATTCCCTTTATCTCTCACAGGACCTCCAGCACTACAGTGCCCCTCCCCTTTCCCGGTTTCCTATTCATATTCTCCACACTTTGGGACCTTGGAACCCCCTCCACCTCCCAAATGCGTTTCTTTGATCATTCATGGATGAATCTTAGCTCCTGATCCTCTCCGCCACTCTGAAATCTCCCTTTAAACCATCCCACTACCCTCTTCTTTCAGAATCCCCCCCAAACATATATACTGCCCACACGTTTTCCTGTGACTTTTCCCATCATGAATAACCTGAAAGAATTTGCATTTTAAAGATACAATACAAATAAAACTAGCTATTAGAAGATCATTGTGTTACCAGAGCTGGTTGGAACAATTATCTAATCTAATACTTAGCTTTAATGCGAATCAATTTTACAATATTGCTCTACACTACTGCAGTTTTGAGATTTTCGAAGGAAATTCATTAATTGGTTGAAATAGAGGTTCCGACAAAAGGAAATTATTAGTGTTTAAAAGGCTTAACATTTTGAATTTGTCGCCATCTAAAGGCAAAGAAGAAAATATGATTTAAATCTTTTGCCTCGTCGTCATTGCTCGGGATTCTCATCGTCACCCAACCCCGAAGCAATAACAGCAACCGCTGGAAAACGATGTTATAACTGTTCTAAACACTGCAACGGATACAACATGTTATCAGCAAAACAAAACAATTCTGAAGTTTCTGTGGTGGCCAGAAATCTCGAAGCAAGGAAAGATGCAACTTGACCTGCCGAGGATTTCAAGAAGATTCCAGGAAAAAATGAACCTTGCTGATATCCTTTATTGCAGAACCCTGCGAAGGAATCTGATTTGAAAGAGTGTCACCAAACCATTAAAAGGTGACCCAGACTGAGTTGTTCCACAAACTTTCGGAACTACTTGTTTCCGACCCGGAGAAGAGTCCCGACATCAGGACAGGCATTAGAAGTTTATTTTGTGTTACTTTTCACCTGGAATAGTTTAAGTGTAATTCACCAACCTTTACGTTAGAGGGAAAAAAGTTATAATACATTATTAGGAATGAATTAATTAAATCAGTTTTATGTGAACTTGAGCCACGCTATGTGAAGAATTTCAACCGCAATGGTACCACCTCCTGTAGCTACAGTTCAATAAACATAATGTCTTTCATTTGCACATACTCGTTTTCTTCTGTTGGAGAGAGATTTGGATATTGAAACCAACGATTTTTTTTACATATTTGCTATCTAAATATATTAAATTGTAACAGATTTAGCATTCTTTAAAACGATTTATCGTTTACAGTAGATGTTTGAATGAATGAGCTTTTACTGTATTAACAAAATTCAATAGCAATATCGAATGCACTGAATACAGCTTACATGCAACGTTCTAGATGACCGCACCTTGCTCCTTGTTATCAAATGTCTTCGGGAGTCGCGATTTTATAGCAGCGGACATAGAAAGAGGAAATTAAAGGAACTGTTTTCCCCTCAATGGCACCACCTCCTGTAGCTACAGTTCAATAAACATGATGCCTTTTACTATACCTTCCTTGTTCGTCATGCTTTCAAATGCAAATGTACACACACATTCCAGAACACATCAAGACAACTCAGAAAATTGGAATAAGGAACAAATTGTGTTCGTGGAAACCCCCAGAGTGATCATTATTCAGTTGTTATAAAATCGCAGGTGCACTTATATAACTTATATATGTTTTAATCTCAACATTGCCCCCCACCGATTAAAATAACATAAAGCCATCACTTTAAACTCTGATGAAGTGTCTTCGACCTGAAAAATCCACTTTCCTTCCACAGCACTTTTTTTTATTCTAAACTCAGAACCTGCGTAATTTTCGGCAGGGGTGGTTGTTATATCACGAACGCAGAGTAATACAGTCACGAGTTTGTTACACCTGCCCGAAACACGTTAAGATAAAATACCGCAGATGATGGAAATATGAAAAAACAAACGAAAACGATTGCAATATACCGAAGGCCAGACAGCAGGGGGGAAGGGGGCGGTGAGTAAAGAAGAAAAGGTGGAATAAATGATGAAAATCAGGAAATTGCAAGGTGAAAGAAGGTGGTAATGGGACAAAAAAAAAGGTGAAAACAGCCGAGAGGAGGTTATTGCAGGAGAGAGAATCTTCTGAAATTGTGAAGACGTACTGTGGTGACTAGGGAACGAATGCAGGGGTCAATGCTTGAGCCTCAGCTCACCACAAAATATGTCAATGATTTGGCTGAGAGAAGTCAATGTAATATTTGTAGGTTTTCCTAAGACACGAAACTGAGTGGAGTTATGAGATGTGAGGAGGATTCAAAGAGGTTTCAAACCAATTTAAAGAAGTTGAGTGAATTGGCAACCTATAGCAAATGTCATGTGATATTTATACCTGTTTATACACTTAGTATGAAAATCAATAAGGCATTAAATGTTATATTTAAATTAAATGTTACATATTATTTAAATGGTAATAGATTGGGAGATATGGTAAAATTAAATGATAAGCTTGAAGGATACCTATGTATGCTTAAAGATTCCTTGCATTCCATCAGCATCTCCCAGTCAACATTACAGAGTATTCTGAAACACTGGCTATTAGAGAGTTCAGATGTTGGTATCACAATGGCTTCTCCAAGTCAGGCAGTTCCATCACGATGCTCAAGCAGGTGCAAACCTCACTTTTTGTAAAACCTAAAAGTACATTTTGAGCCATCTCCAATTCAAGCATATTTTCTTCAGGAACCAGTGGTATTCTAAATTTTAAAGAGAGCTGATCTTTCTGCAATATCCAAATGCATTGTCCATGATCTTTCAAACATGCACTTTGTTAAAATACACAGAAAGTCTTAAGGTTCATCACAGTAAAATGCAGGGCAACAAATGACAGAAGAGACATTGGAAGACACTTAGAAACCAGATCTAATCTTGCAAAGAGTGTTTCCAGCACTTTCTGGCTTTATTCTGATCTCATTAACATTGTTCACAGAAGAATAGTCAAAAGTCAACAAAAGAAACCAAATTTACCACAAATCACATTAGCTTCACAAATTCCGTCTGTATCAAATGAACGTGGAGAGGATATGCACAAAGGGCATATTTAACTAGCAAATATCTTCACTAGTCACAGAATGTGATGTAAGTATCTGTCTGAAACATGGAAAATATCAAACCCTTCCTGCTGTTCACCAAGTCTCTTTTCACAATTTGTGCAACATATCCATGTAAAAAGGAAAGTTATGTAAAAATGAAAATTAACATTGATCATGAGCTGAAAAATAAGCAGTGACTCAACTTATAAAAACCTTAACTAAGGTAAATTCTCTGTTATATGCTCACATTCAGATTGCTAATCTTATCACTTGTACAATCTGTTTTAGATGATTCAAAATCTATAAGAAATATGTTCTGAATGTACTAATGAGCACACACATAGCTCAATGTATAAACCATATCAAAGTAAAAGCTGGTACAAATATTTCAACATCTCCAAATAGTACACTTGGCTATTTCAGAATTCATTAATGCCTCAAATATTGGCTGCTCATACTGCATTAACTCACTAAGAATTATGATTGGAATTCACCCTTATTAGATATGGATGGCAAAACATTCCAAGGTTGCCCATTAAACTGTGCTTCCTTGATCTTGAAGGACTTTTTCCTTTAATTAGCAATGCGCAATGAAGACTTCATTTAACAGTTGGAATTTTGCTTATGCCTGCTGGTAAATAATTAGAGGGAGTAAATAAAAGCATCCCAAAGATCCACTGACACAAAGGACACCACAGTCTACATATAAAAGGTATCTCTCTCTATTGGATGAATGATGGAGCAAAATGACCACAAATTCAGCCAAGAAATGCTAATCTTTGAATCTAACCACCACTAGAATCCAACAATTTCTTACTTCACAGCACTGTGGAGGTTCTTTTAACACACACAGTAGAGTGTTTCAAGAAGGCAAATGATCACCATCTTCCCAAGAGAAATGAGGGAGGGAAATAAATATTGACCTTGCCACCAATGCCCACAATCTATGAAAGAATAAGAACAAAAATTGCCCCTTGTAAGATCAGAATTGTAAGCAAATGCAAATTTCTCCCTTTTTCCTGGTATCCACTTTGCCAATGCACATTGAAAGTGTCTTGAGGCTCTGAGTCATGAAGCATCAGAGGCTGTGGGTGGACTGGGCAGGGGGTGGTGGGGGTCCTGTGGATGGAGATGGTGAGGCCCCGTGTACATGAAGGTCCATACCAACAGCAGCTTTGTGAGGTTTGTGTGATTTGGGGTGGGGGGTCGTTCCCTGGCCTCATCAAAGTAAGCACAGGCTTAAGTCTGCAATCTTCTTTTCCCAATCAGTTGAAACTGGGGAGAAACGTGCTCAGCAGTGCTCTGCATGATACTCTCCTGAGATGTCAATTGGGGTTTTCATATTTGCAATGACCACACCCCGCCCCCCCACCTGAATTAGGAGACGCCTAGATTTCCCAAAGGAAGGGGGTGTGGTGCAACGTCAGCCACAAAAAAACTGCAGCCCAGATGGAGAAGGAAATGGATAACAATCACCCAGTGAAAATTACTGGTAGGGCCACATGAAACTGGGAACACCCATAGACTGGTATTGGTATTGGTTTATTATTGTCACTTGTACCGAGGTACAGTGAAAATCTTGTCTTACATACCGTTTGTACAGCTCAATTCATTATACAGTGTATTGAGGCAGTACAGGGCAAAAACAAATCAGAATACAGAGTAACGTGTCACAGCTACAGGGAAGTACATTGCAGGTAGACAATAAGGTGCAAGGTCATAACAAGGTAGATTGTGAGGTCAAGGGTCCATCTCATCGTATCAGGGAACCGTTCAATAGTCTTATTGGGATAGAAGCTGTCCTTGACCCTGGTGGTACATGCCCTCAGGGTCCTGTATCTTCTGCTTGAAGGGAGAGGGGAGGAAAGAGAATGACCCAGGTGGGTGGGATCTTTGATTATGCTGGATGCTTCACTGAGGCAGCGAGAGGTACAAACAGAGTCCATTGAGTTTCGGTGATGTGATAGGCTGTCCCCACAACTCTGCAGTTTCTTGTCATCGCCTTCTGTAACTTTAGCCTTTCAGACGAGAAGATGACCAAAACAAGGAACTACCCGGAGATCCCTATTATGCAAATTGCTTATAATAACGTCTTCCGATGCTGATTACTGGGCGTGTAAGATATGGACAGTAGGTGACGTGAATGTTACTATCCGGGTCTCAGTTACTATATAAATCAACAATTCAGGAGTCTGGCATTAGAGGAAACTCCAAGTTAAATAACTTCCGTGCACTAGAAGCGCCAAAGAGAGCGAGAGCGCGCGGAATGTTTTCTAAATTGCAGGTGGATATTTTTGCAGCCTCGAGCGATTAATTTAGTCATCTCCATTCTTTGTAATCACTTTTCAGTGTTTAGCTTCTATTTTTAAAGATTAATTACTAACGCTGTGATAAATTCTGTTCTCCTTCAGAAGATGCAGTCCTCCTTAACAGTTGGAAAGCGGCTGTACCATAAAATATCCCACAAAGGTAAAAATCCTCTATTGGGTTTCTGGTATGAAATCAAAATACATTGCTCACGGTTTATGTATTCGCGCGTTTCCATGCTGGGCAATTGTGACAGTGAAGCTGGATACAGGTGTTGCGAAATCCCAGTACTGTTGTCTGCTTCCACTTAAAGGCTATTCTCTAAATTTTCATTTGCAAGATTGTTCAATGCATGCGACGACAGCGCTAACCCAGGTCCAGAGCTGTTGCTTGTAAATACGACTGTGGAGTGAAAGGTCGGTAGAGAAATTATTGAAATCGCTTCTGGTTATTGGATAATTAGATTTGGGTTCTGTAACAAAACACATGCAATAAACGAACCGGGGCGATGGGATTACTTGAGCCTATCAGGTGGAAACACGGTCACTTTACAGGGAAGCGTTGCATCTTTTCCGAGTGATAATTGTTATCTTTTTTGTTACAGCTTTATATACAAGTTGTGGACTTGTACTAAACCATAAGCGTTTTAGCTTCAATATCTGTTTTGCCGAGGAAACCCGGCGCACATAGCCACCCTATGGCTCCATGCATACTCACACAGATTGTTTTATTTTCCCATCTCAGCTTTCAATGCACCGGATTTGAAAGAAACGGTAACAAGCAGCTTCGCCTCGTTTGTTTCTGGGGTTAAAGCCGATCATCTCTCAGATGTGGTTCTCCAGAGGAGTAAGCGCATGATCCTGGATAACATTGGAGTTGGGCTCCTGGGCAGTACCAGTCAAGTTTTCGACATCTGCCTGAATTACTGCCGGGTAAGTTCATCCTGAACTAACTTCGAACACGGACAGTTACCGCGATAGCCGGTGCTAAGTGATGGCTCATTAATGAATGGGGCAGGACAGTTGAAGTTCCCGCTTTAAACCGGGTGAGTTTCCACCAAATGCGGCGGAAAGCCCAAGCTAAGCGGAATAGGCATCTCAGCACAGTACTGTGAGTGCATTTATTTTATCACTTTCAAAACAGCGGTTTTCGTTGTTTTGAGCAAGGCGAGTGGAAACATGAAATAAAAATAGTCCGGTTTTGGAGATACTCGACAGGTCGGACAGCGCCTGACGTTGCAGCTCGATAAATCTTTTCATTCACATCGATCTCATTAACTCTGTTTCTCTCCCCACAGATGCTGCAGACCCGCTGAGTATTTCCAGCATCTACCGTTTTTATTTCAGATTTCCAGCTTCTGCAGTGTTGTTTTGCTTTTAGTTCGATGTAAAGTTGGAGGCAGCTTCGAACTGATCCCCAGAGGTTAGGGGAAAAATGCAAGGGGTATCTCTGGTTGCAAAAGTACGTAAAACACTCACCGCCTGACCGCTTTACATCGAACTTTTAAGAACACGGCTGCAGACGGATGGACAGCTATGGTCTACGGACCCCCGGGCTGTGGCTGATGCCTTAACAAAAAAAACAAACTGCTGGAGGATTGAGAGCGGCAGGCAGCATCTGTGGAGGCAAGAGGATAGTCCACATTTCGGACCGAGACTTGATGCAGGGCGACTCTCCCTTTGTCTCCACAAATGCTGCTCGACCCGTTGAATTGCCCCAGCAGTTGTGTTTGTTTTTGCTCCAGATCCCAGCATCTACAATCTCCTGTGCCTCTCTTGGTTGACGAGTTGCCCGCTCTCGCTCCATGATTCGCATGCAGCTTCTTATTTTCTAATATGTGCCGCATTCTTCCTCCTAACAGCAAATGTTTGCCCAAGACCCGGTCAGCTCGGTGTATGGACGCAGTGGTTTAAAACTCTCCCCTACTCTGGCTGCCTTCACCAATGGAGTCGCGGTAAGCTATTTGGACACGATCTCCAGTATTGCGTGCGTCTTTCAGTCAATGTTCCCGAATGAAGCAAGATGCACTTGCGATATTAATGATAAAACCTCGCCTCTCATCCTTCGGAACCGTCTACTCATTGGTTGCTATTGCTAATGTGAATGCCGCCTCTCCACCCTCAGGTCCACTCCATGGACTTCGACGACACCTGGCATCCCGCCACTCACCCGTCGGGAGCTGTGCTGCCCGCCCTCCTGGCTGCCGCCCAGTTCCTGCCTGGAAACTCCAAACCCAGTGGTCTTGACCTGCTACTGGCCTTTAACGTGGGCATTGAAATTCAGGGCCGGTTAATGCGCTTCTCCCAGGAAGCACACAACATCCCCAAGAGGTAAGATCCCGGCACTAAACTGAAACCATCGATTTTAAGAAACTTACTAGGGGTTCTGAAAAAGATCAAATTATGTCGATTAGTATAGCTGCACATGAATCAACATCTCCCGCCCAACCGTCTTCCGCGACCTCAGGCTATATTTTTGGCTGGTGTCCGCTGAACGGATACATTGCTGTTTAACTTCGCAATTTTCAAGCCTCTTCAACTTTGGAGAGCACGGATCCTGCGGCGCTCTCTACCAACCACCGTGTATCCTCTTTGGCCAATCAAACTGAGGAATAAAAACAGAAAATGCTGGATATACCCAGCTAGTCAGGCAGCGCCTATGGGGAGAGAAACGGTAACGTTTCATGTCCGTCATCTTTCATCGGAGTGAGGAATCTTCACTGCAGTAAATCGCTCTGCAGTATTTCTGCTAGTCAGGCATAAATGTCAGTGGTTGTGGTTGGAGCCTGGACTATTTAATCTGGTACCAAATCACGTTCAGAAAGTTAAATAATATAAGGAAAATAAGAGATACGATTAAGAGAGAATGCAAGAGGCAAAAATAACAAACATAATCCTTTTCAAGATCTTCCTTGTGAAGGTAATATTCAGTGCCAATGAGCATATTTAGCAGTAATTAGTTAATTTCACAATTAAAAAAACACTTAGACATGCTTAGTCTTTGCTTTTTGTGGTATGTTCAAATGGGCAACTACTACATCCATACACCTTGTATATTTTTGAAAGCCCCATGTTTCAAGGCTGCACCCAACCAGTAAATATATGGAATAGGAGAAAAATCAAACATTTTTATATTTATTTTCATGATCTGGGTGTCACAGGCAAGGCCAGTGTTTTTGCCCATCTCCAGTTGCCCTTGAGAATGCATTGGTAAGTCACCTTCTTGAAGTCCTTCTGGTGAAGATGTTACTACAGTGCTGCTGTGCAGGGAGTTCCAGGATTTATCCCCAGTGATAATGAAGGACCAGCGATATATTGCTAGGTCATGCTAGGAGGGGACTTGGAGGGGAACCTGCAGGTCATGGTGTACCATGTGCCAACTGCTGGTGATGGGGGTCTCTGCTTTTGGAGGTGTTGTTGGAGCTGCCTTGATGAGAAACTGCAGTGCAGTTTATCGATGGTACACATTGTACACATCTGATCCATAGAATAGCACACTGTCAAAGTACTTATCATAGCACAACTGTTAAATCTATTGTTAAAAATCTTATAAAATAACAGTAAGGAAATAGCAAAAGTATCTGATGCTTGAATTTATTTTTTATCCAACAGGTTCCACCCTCCAAGTGTTGTGGGGACAATGGGCAGTGCTGCAGCCATTGCTAAATTTCTAAAACTTAATCCCAAACAGTGTATTAATGCCCTGGCTATTGCAGCTTCACTTGCAGGGGCACCAATGGCCAATGCAGCTACCCAGGCAAAACCTATTCATATTGGCAATGCTGCACGGCTGGGCTTTGAGGCAGCTCTCCTAGCCTTGAAAGGAATGGAGGGTAATGCTAAAATTCTGGATGATACCCCTGGCTGTTTTGGATTTTCTGCTTTCTATGG
>JARFYF010000112.1:66972102-66982994 GCA_030265395.1 Rhina ancylostomus | reverse complement strand
ATTCACCAGTGCTCCCTCCTCCAGTAGCTGATCCTAGGCCTTTTTTAGGAATAAATTCATCATCACATTTTGCTCCAAAATATTCTGGCATATCTCCCATTGCATCATGAACACTTCAGACCTTCTCTCCACTTTGAACAAGATAGTGTTTTATACTGCAGAGCCATGCTATATTGATCTATATTTTACTTCTGAGTGTCATGCTTATTTGTTAGTCTTGGTACTTCTGCATAGTTTATTGCATGAATAACTTCTCTTTGCCTCTTCCAAAGAGTTGTTAAGATGTGAATCATGATTTTGGCTTTTGTTTCAGCTGCTGTCCCTTCAGTCTCTTTTCTAGCCTACACTGCAGTCATCGCAAGTGCGTTTGAAGTCTGTAATGCTATAACAGCTCTGTTGGGGTGAATCCTGTGGTAGAATTTGGCATTGTATAATATTTGAATCATCTTTTGCTAACTTTCTATTCTTGGGTAAACTCCAAAAATCTTGGAAAACTTGTCTCTTCAAGGTTTCTGCACAAATATATAATGTTGTCCTGCTGCACCAGTAGAGGTTGAGAGGTGTGTTTGAAACCATTTATAAGTCCGTCTCAAATTCATCATTTTTTACATATTGCTGCTGTGCTTCATCCCATGCCACCATTTTATTTGTTTCATGCCGTCCTGCAAGAGGTCCACAAGACAACTAATCCAGTGTAGACTAGTGCTAAGCATGGCTGGGTATTATCCTAATTCTTCTTCCAATATTTCTTGCTGCACCTCATCTCCAATAATTTCCCATTGGAGTGGAACTAATCTACAGGATAAATGGGGAAACTGTTCAATCTGCATCACTTCTACTCCAAAACCAAGGCCACCCCAAACTTCAGCGATGAAGCTGCAGAATACAGGTGATGCCTGCCTATGTGTACATCTAGGGACAAATCTGTAAAGCATCATTGACTTGTTCACTGAAACATACTGAGGAATAGTCCTTGCATTCAAAGTATAGGTCCCCTAGGTCTTAGGTACACTTCAGTGAAAATGGAACTAACATCCCATACCGGGATTCTGTGCCACTCTCTGACCATAGCTGAGTAACTTGTTCATGCTATGAAAATTGAAACATTGCCAGTATATTGCATAGCAAGTATAGAGTTGTGATTGAAACACAACAGAAATACATTTGTGCTCAGTGTTCAGTTTCATTAATATCAAAAGGTATCTGCTTGGATTTGTTCTGGAGAGGAACAAGAATCAATAAAGTGCAAGATTAACCTTGTAGTTTACTTGAGGATTCCATCAATCTTTATATCTAGTTATCTGCACTGCCTTGGGGAGTATGTACAAGAAGGAAAATGTAAAGAAAACCAAATCAAGATGCATTCTCTGAAAATGCAGAGTTCAGGCTACACATTCCTTTCTTTTGGGAGCTGACTGTCACTATCAACATAATTGGAAAAAAAAATCTGCTTTGTGCCAAAAGAATCAATCTAATTCAAATCATTTCCACATTTCCAATTTGTGTAAAAATGACTTTTGACATCCTTAGCTAACTTAATTGACACCAGCTATATCTAAATGAATGGCAGGGCAGACTCAAGGAGCTGAAGTACCTACTCCCTCTTCTAAGTTCTATATTCCCTGACTGCAGAGCAATTTACCTATATTACAGCTCATTGATTCCATGCCAGCTCCAGACAAAGCAATTCCAACAGTCCTATTTTCCCTCTCCTTAATTTCCTTTCAACCTTGCAACTTATTCTTTCTCACATGCCCATCAACACCCCTTTTGATTCTTTTTGCCACTGACCTACACGAAGAGGCAACTTGTAATTTACAACAGACATTTAACCTACCAGTATGTCTTTAAGAGGTGCAAGTAAACTGAAGTACTCAGCCATGGGGAGAACGAGCAAACTCCACACAGACAGCATCCAAGATCAGGATCAAACTCAGGACTCCGGAGCTGTGAGGTAGCAACATAAATTGTTGTGCCACCATGCCACACAGGTTTTATCATAACTGACTATGACCAAAGCCACATTAAAATTAATGAAGCGAAATATAATGAGTTTCAATCAAGGCTAATGAATGCGCAGGTAAATTCTCTTTTGATCTCTTGAGCTGGATTATTTACACACATCTGATCACTTGTGACAGATTAAACAAATGCACTCATTGGCCTAGGATCATTCTTTGCAAGAAACACAGTGAGTGACCTTACCCACCTTGTTGAGTTCCAAGGAAGGTAAATGATCCCATAAACACAAAGAACTAAAATTCTGATAAAATCTTATTCATGTCCATATGTAATATATTTAAAGCTCTAAAATAATCATGGTCTGTTTTTGTGATTAAAAATCCTTATAAAGCCATTAGTGCTTTCATTTATTAAAGTGTAAATTGGACAACAGCTTCCAGTGACCCTACTTCCACAGTTATACACTGAAGTTGTGAAGGTGTCGCAGTCATTTTGCTTCTCCAGTAGGGCAAAGCTGTTCTGATTTTATAGTACATGCCTGTTAAACCAGCCAGAAAATATTAGGATTTTCCATGCAATTGTAAACGCATGTTTAATTGCAGTACGTCTTAATTACAGTCAAACAAATTCTCTGGCATTGGAAATGATCATTTACAATTGTAGAGTCTCATTCCTTTGGGTTTTATTTCTTATTGAAGATTTTTTTAAAAGCAGTGTAGACCTCTCTTTCTTCATCTTTCTATACATAATTTGCCACCGAACTAACTGTCATAAATTATTCTTCTTGGTTTAAATCCTGGTCTGCTTAGTAAGGAATCTTCATTCTGATTGGTTAAGATTATGTTCAATTACTTGTGCATTTTGGTGGGTTTTAGGTATCCCAATGAGGTCACTGTGATCAGTAAATTCCTGTGACATATCTGGTTGAAGCACTGTGGTAACTGCGAGTGCAATGAATGCTGGCACCACTAGACTGGTGCACAGACAAAATCTAACCTATTACAAACTGCTTGATTTAATCTTAACTGATTTCATTATGTTGATTAACTTTGCATGATTAAAAGAATATGAACTAAATTTAACTTGCACCTCTATACTTTGTCTGAACCCATTATAAATCCTCAAACCTAGTGCTGTGTAGTTGTTATTCCAGCTTTTTATAATGGCAGAGTATTGGGCACTTTATAATGTATTCTACATATTTACTTTAATTGGAGAAACATTCTTTCAATAGGCAATTCCTGAGGCTCCTTTGTTATTCAATCTGTAATCTTAGCATCAATTAATAGTGGATAAAAAAGACAAGACTGATTAGAATTCCTAAATTTCAAATTTAAATAATAACATTCATTGCATCATTTTTGGAATAGTTATAACAAGCAAATTTTATTCAAATTACAGTGTTGGCTTAATGGTCTGCACATAAAGACACTGTTCAAGTTGATTGTTTCATTGGTCATGAAGGTGTAAACCCATCAGATTAAAAGACTCAGGGATGCTTAATATTTTTACATGCTAATATCATAAAAATTGATTTTTAAGCTTAGGAATTCAAACTATTAACTATTTTAACAAAGAATGTGCTGTTGAGCAGAATATTCTATTAACACATTTGAAATGAATGGAGGAAGTCAGTGGGGGTGAGGATTTGGATGGAAATTAATATAAACCATCAACCTGATGGAAGGAGATCAGCCAGAATGGACAGACACTGGGTGTCTGTTGCAGCATTTGGTTTGATATTAAGGCAAGTGTCTGCCTACCGTACCCATTTATTGAAAGAAATAGCAAGGCCATCATTTTTTCTAGGGACTACCATTTTATCGTGTCAGAAAAATTACCTCTTGATGCCAGTCCTTCAGTTGCCAGAGGGCTTAACACTATATCCCAATTTGACAATGTTGCTGCATGTTTGCTCTAATATAAGTGCTGCATTAAACAGACGAACTGCAGAATGTCTGAGCTTCATAAATAAACAATGATTAGTGTATTCAATTTGGAAAAGACAAAGGAGAATGTGGAAGATCCTTGTGCAAGCACAGCATTAGTACCAGAGTAGATTACTAGTATGCTTTCCCCACTCTCTCAGCTGGCACCATTAACAAGTATGCCATTCAGTTTCTCTCAGTCCCCACATGATCACAGTAATTCCCTTCATTTTCTCAACCTCTTCCTCTTCTCTGCAACTTATAACATATTCACTTTCTAACTTTTCTTCATTCTGATGAATAATCTTTGACCTGAAACATTAATTACTTCCCTTGCCACAGGTGCCATTGAGTATCTGCAGTATTTTCTGCTTTTACTTCAGTATTATGACATCTACACATTTTACATATCTTGCAGATTATGTTGTGCCGCTGTTACTCTTTCTCAACAAACACTTCTAATAGAAAATCATCATCGAGAAATTCCTTCTCTTTCACTATGATGATAAGAACAAGTGCTGTGCAGTTGAGAATAGGCTTAACTGCAGTAGAGCCATTTCACACCCATTTCCAGATCTTGGTGTTCAGTGAGAAGTTTTACTTAGAACCATAGAAAACTACAGTACAGAAAACAGGCCATTCAGCCTGTCTAGTTTGTGCAGAAATATTATTCTGCTAGTCCCATTTACCTGCACCCAGCCCATAACCCTCTAGACTGCTCCTGTCCATGTATCTATCCAATTTACTCTTAAGAGTGAGCCCACATTGACTACATCAGATGGTAGCCCGTTCAACACTCCCACCACTCATTGAGTGAAGAAGTTCCCCCTAATGTTCTTCCCTAAACCTTTCCCCTTTCACCCTGAAGCCATGTCCTCTTGTATGTATCTCTCCTAATCTAGGTAGAAAGAATCTACTTGTATTAACTCTGTCTATTGCAAATGATTGCTTGATGGTTGGCATGGACTTGTTGAATTGAAGGGCCTGTTTCCATACTGTATGACTCGGGCACATTTTGGTACAATCAGTTAAAACTATTCCAGCCATCTGAAACATGACATCAACCATCCATTGCATTAAATACTTTGCTGCATAAGTGTTTTTAATCTGCAGAGGTAATTGACTCCTCTCGTCACTGTGCAAAGGAACTGATCATCTAAATCATTCAATCATAGCACCCAGTGATTACCTCATGAGAGTTTGATGGGGTTCATTAAAGTTGCTTTTATGAGATTAGCATATTTAATGTTATATTTACATAGCACTCCTTAACACTCCACCATAAATCTTCAGTCCAAGGTCAGTGCCTTATGCATTTTAGACCTTTGTAAGTTTTGTGGAGAGCAGATGTGAAATAGGTTGGGGGTAATGGGAAAGGTGGGGGTGGTGGGTTTCTGCAGTGTTTTGGAGATATGGTAGAGGAAAATGGTTTATGGAGGTTTTCAAAGGAGGGAGACGTTGCAATGGAGGGACATAGAAAGAAGGCCAAGTTTGTTCCACGTGAAGTAGTAACCAATAATCATGGAATGGAGAAAATAGGGAAAGAAGATTTCAGGACTGAGAACTGGATACTGGGACAAGGGCAGTTACTAAAGCATGGTAATGTGAAACTCTGAGTGCATTAGAGTGTGCAGGTGGAAATGTAATGAAGTCAACTTCATAAAACAAACACAGGCCACTTGGTATTTTATTTTTAAGTAAAAACAGTGTTGTCCAATACCTTAGCCAACATGTGACTGGTTACATTCCTAACATTTGAGCTTAACACTGGATGCAGTGTTATACTGAGGAATCAGACTATGTATCTGGGTGGCTAAAAGACATTATATCTGAACTTAAAAAAAGGTACAGCTAAATCTGAAAAACGATACATTTTGAGAGAATTAAAGTAGTTGAAACAGCTAATGTAACAGTGAAATATCAAAGGCAGGTTAAAACATTACTACTGGTAATCATTGCAGACCCCAGACCAGACCGATTGGGAAGAAGTAGGCTGAAGGAAATTCTCCTGGATTCATCACATTAAAAATGTGAGGTTGGAACATTTCAGGGAGACAAAAGTTTGCAAAGATAAACCAGTCATGTTGAACGGTGCCTAAGCCAAAATTAATGCGAGTCCCAAGACTCTACTATAATTCTTCAAGCCAAGGTCAGTGTCTTATGCAATGAAACTAAATCTGGAGGCCAAAATTGACAGGTTTTCCAGACAGGAAATAATTGAACCCATTAACTGCTCTGAATGGACAGTACCCATTGTGCCAGTGTTCAAGCCTGAAGGACCTGTCACAATGTATTAAGGTTGGAGATTGACAGTTAATCTTGTCCAAGGAACATGCAGAAAGGTTTGTTCACGTATAACCAACCACCCTTCAGTGTTTCACCTGCACTTCAGAGTACTATGGAAGAGCTTCTGCAAGACATTCCCACAGCTGCTGTTTATTTGGATGAATTGCTAGTTAGAGGAGCCTCGAGAGACAATGTGGAAGAAATGCTGAGCAGACTTAAAAAAAGGCAGGACTTGATTTAAGGAGAAGTGTATTTACCTGGCAATGTACAGGACCTTGAATGCTGCATGGACACTAAAAGATAGTCAGTTTAAGAAAAGGAGAAGACTATTACCAATGTTCCTGTCCCAACTATTGTAATTGAACTCAAGGCCTGTCTAGGATTGTTAACATATTGTAATAAATTTTCCTACCAAATCCAGCAATTCTCTTAGCTCCATTGCACCAAATGTTGCCACGGGCTGTAAAATGGAGGTGGACTGAAGCTCAAGAAAACACTTTTGCGCTTTCCAGAGAATTGCTTCAGTTTGATGTAAGGTTTTGTCCCGAAACGTCAACAGTCCCTTTCCCCCTGACAGATGCGGCTCGACCTGCTGAGTTCCTCCGGCAGATTGTTTGTTGCTCCAGATTCCAGCATCTGCAGTCTCTTGTGTCTTCACGCAATGCTGGCGAGCTAGACTGCATTGGAAATGTCACAAATTTCATAACTTTTTTTCTCTCCATATAAATTTTGCACTAGAAATTCATCAGCACCATTTTTGTACACTAAAATGTAGAAGCAACTTAAAAATGAAACTGTTTTGGAAAGCTCTTTAAAGATGGTGAAGTTCAAAATCTACCTTGTGTAATGCTACTCTGTACTCGGAGCAGCCCTGGAAAGGGTCACATGTAGCACCTTTCCAGCTGCTGTTCACTGACAAGGAATGAATACATGCTCCAAGGATAGGAGGGTGTAGCACAGAAACCTGCAAAGGCTGATGAAGAACAATGCCTGCGGAAGTTCTTCCCTTGTGCAGGGGGATCTTATGACAAGATGTTACCAGGGTGCCATCTTTAAGAGCACGAGAGCCCCTTCTGCACTGTGGAAAACCCAGCTCTGCAGCCAAGTGCCTGGGCCGGTTAGAGTCAAGTTAACTAAAGGTCAAAGGTTTCTCCCCGCCATCATGGTTTAGTTTTTAAACTTTTGTACAATGTCAGGAGAAGCAGCCTGGAAGTGTCCTGAGGCAGAATTTGTAAGAATGAAGGTGACTTTGACTTTGTGACTAGTGCAGGCTCTTGTACTCGAGGTTTTCTGAGATCACGAATATCAGTGAAGACCACCTTGTGGAAGGGTAGTCCCCAGAAACATTACCCCTGTAGGAAGTGTTGATAAGTGAGTAGCTCTCTGTGAAGATTGAATGGACAAGGCATTGGATGCTACTGTTTTATCAACTGTGTTTCTCCTGCATTTTACTCATTTCTCATCTGATGGAGTGTTGAGAATTTTGAGGGGAATCTCCAGAAACCACCTGGTCATGTGGTGATTGGAACCCCAGTTGGGTCAGCTAATTTGAGATTTGTTATGCAGAGGGCATAGTCAGGCCCTTTAACATTGATTTGGAGACTTCAGCATCAGCAAAAGCATCAGTCTAGAAGTGAGCAGCTTCTATTTAGCTCAATGTGGTTGAAAATGTCACTGGAGACAAATTTTATTTGCTGCAGTACTCTTTGGACTCCAGGAAAATAGTACCATGGTACAATAAAAGCTCACACCAAAAACAAGCATGCGATATTATCCTTCACAGAAAAGTGCGCGAAGTTACTTAATGCCGCATTAATGAGATTATTGTCTATGGAGAGCCTACATGTCTGGTGAACTTCTGGGCCATAATCATTAAGACATTATAAGAGTGATGTTTAATGACTGTCTTGTTTCTAACGAGAGAATTTCAAGAAATATTCCTTTTACAATAAATAAGTAAAATATGAAGGTAAATATGTAACATTCTTCAGAGCCTACACTGAAAAACTAATAAATGAAGAATGTGATATGAATTTGGTTGTCTCTCCATGTTCCACCTGGATTTTAATAACACTTTCATTTGTCAAAAGATTTCTTTGTTGCACAAATCGAAGGAGTCACTTCTTACCATACACATGACATTTTAGAGCAGTGAATTTAATTACTTGTGCTCATCAAAAATGATGCCTGTAAGTAAAATTGTCAGTTGTTATGGAGCATCTCAGCCAGATGAAACACAAACACATCACTTTCTGTTCAAATGACATGTGTCTGTCAGGATCAATCCAAGTTGCTGTATTCTCTCTGGAATCCCATGAGAGGTAATTAAACTTGGTCAGCAGTGGAAGACCCTTTTTCCATTCACTGCTACAGCGATATTCCAGCTTGACACTTCTGTGTGTTTAAAAAAAAAATCACCTGCTTTAATTATCCTCCAAAATAATAGATTGAGGATGAATTATTCCAGGTCAAAATATTGGAAGCACACCTGGGTATCTTCATCTTTTTGTAATCCTTTTTTCTGTTTGTAAAGAAGTATGTAATTATAGATAATAAGACTGGCGGATTAGGCCTTGACTATCAGATATAATCTTCCAATAACGAATCTCTCTTGACCATTGGAGAAAGAAAACATCTATTTTTGAAAAAGATTGTCTGTATTTCCTGCACCTCCTTTGAACGAGAGGAGGAAGCTGAGGCCACAAGTCTCTCTTAGGGCCACTTCAGAAACATCGCCATGGAAACTGCTCTATTGTCCTTGAGGGCTAATGTGGGCCTCCTGTCATGGAATTGGTCTGATCACTTTTCCATGAAGTCATATGTGCACAAGTAGAACAACTTACAGGCTGGAAAATTGCCCACATAGCCTCTCCTCAAACGGTAGATTAAATCCATCAGTGTATGTGCTCCTGAGGGTTCCTAATCTATTGTAGAGTAATGTGCAATGTGTGCAGAGTAATACGTGGGAAACAGAGGGAAAAGGCTCTGTAAGGCGTGTCAGGTACAACAATGTGCATAACAATTCACACATTTTCAAATCCGTTGTGCAGCGATGTCAGACTTACGGTCTTGTGATGGAAAGTGTCATCGATTGTGTAATCGAGCAGCTTGGTCACTGAAACTCAGTTTGAGTTTTGCTAAGACCACTCAGCTCTAAACCTTATTACACCTTTGGTTCAAATATGGACAAAAGAGCTGAATTCAAGGATGAGGTGAGATTGACTCTCTTTGAAATATCCGATTGAGCGTGACATCGGAGGCAGCAGTGACTCAGCTAGTGGAGCAGCTGCCTGACTCTCCAGTGATCACAGGTTCAATTCTGACCTCCAGCATTGTCTGTTTGTGTTTGGTTTATCCACCGCTTCAGAAGGTGCCTGCCTTCTGCAGCATCCCTTTCCATCGCTGGCCTCCTAATCAGAGAACCATAGAATCAGCACAAAGGGAAGCCACTTAACCCATCATTCTACACTGGCACAGTGGAAGAGTTGTCTAATTGGTTTCATTCCCCAATTATTTCCTCTTAGCTCTGCAAAACTTTCCTTTACAATTATTTATTCAATTCTCTTTACATAATCCCTACTCCATCTGCTTCTACTATTTTTTTTTCAGGCAGTGCATTCTAAATCGTAGCAGATTTCTGCATAAAATATATTTTCCTCCTCCTGCCAAAGTTTCCTTTGGCAATTACCTAAAATAGAGTCGCAGAGAGAGCATGGAAACAGGTCCTTTGGCCCATCAAGTGTGCTATAAACCATCCACTTACAATAATCCTACATTAATCTTAATGGAGATGTTTGTATATTTTGATCAGATATTCAGGAATAACAATTATAGATTCCAGGAATACCTTAAGTGGTAAATCTGTTGCCCCTCAACGCTGCTGAGATAGATGCATATGTAACATATGCATCCATCTCACTCACATTGTTCGCTCTGGGGAAAATTAAAACCCAAACAGGTGACCCCAGTCAGCACCGCAAAGCAATGAAAGTACACAAAGAAATTAACATACGTTACAGGCAGCCCTTTAATGTCACATTTTACAACCAGATGATGCCATGCCATAGCCATTTCAAAAGAGAACAATAATGGCCACATATAGCACCTTTCACATTCATTAATTTGTAAACATTCACATCCCTTTGATCAAACACAAAACTTGCATGCTGCTAGATAGGAATCTATAGGATTGTATTTCACTTAACGGTAAGGTAAGTTAAAGTTTCCAATCAAGTTTCATATTAGGTGCATTGCTAGACAGAGTGAAGAGGTGGTGCGTTGGTTATGTTACTGGACTAGCAAGTCAGAAGCCCAGACTAAATAGCCCAGAAATCCTCTGTTCAAATCCTCTCATGGCAGCTGTGGAATTTAAATTCAGTTAATGATCTACCTTTTAAAATTTGCTTTTATTTCTAAATACCTGGTCAAAACAAACAACATACTACCTGCATCCATATACCTCTTGATGTAATGGGCTCGAGAATCAGAGAAACGACCTTTTTAGCCCATTGTGCCTGTAACAGCTCAAGTAAAGAACCAACCATTAATCCCACCCAGCCCCATTTCCTCCTCCACACCTGACCCCAGCACTTTCCCAATAGTCTTCTTTCTGTGGATATTCAGATATTTTCCTCTAATTCCACTTTGAAAGTTGCTATTGTATCTATTTCCAGCACCCTTTGAAACAATGTGTTTCAGATGTTAATACAAAGCTTG
>JARFYF010000112.1:66947187-66962480 GCA_030265395.1 Rhina ancylostomus | reverse complement strand
CTCTCACACTCTCACACTCTCACACTCTCACACTCTCACACTCTCACACTCTCACACTCTCACACTCTCACACTCTCTCTCTATTGACAAGATTGTAGTCATGCAGGAAAGGATGCAGTTATAGTAAGTTTATCCAATCAGTATTTGCTGTTCACATGAGGTCAATTTTTTTCTGAGTATCTAGGATAGATTAAAAATGGCACTTCAAGGTGGAGAAGAAAAGTTGTGCAATGGAAAGCTGACAAAGTAGATTTACCTCGAATTTCTTTTATGTACTACAATTCAGTAATAAATCTCTGATATTTTTTCTCAGTTTCAGAGAAATGTAAATTACTTAGCCTTCTGGTTCCCTGGAGGTTTAGTTTTGTAAAAATTCCTGGGAAAAAATGCACACAGCACAGAATGAGTTTTGCATATAACTTGGATGTTTGGGAAACAAGAAAATATCCTTAGTTCATCTTCTCTGAAATAGGTTCATTGTAACCCGAAAATGCAATTTATGTTGGCAACATGATACAGAAATTAAAGTGAAAGAGTAAGAACATATTACAGATCTGGAGAACATTGACATGAATATATCTTCTTATTTTAAGTGGTAAATATGTGGAAGATTGCACAAGAAAGAATGACATTGACAAATTCAAGTGGAAGTTATATAGTCATTTCACTGAGAAGGTGGATGGTTAAGAAATGGTGGGGTACACTATTATTTAACTTTCACACTGGACGAACAAATCTCAGTGGTCTTCCCTGGTGTTGTGCATTCCTGTAAATCAGTGGTTTGTAAGTGATCCTTTCTAAGTTGCCTAAAAGAACTCTAAGTTATTTAAGTACTTCAATTTTTTAGTCATTTAACTGCAGGTTGTTTTGCAATGAAATATTTTAGGCTGTAAATTAGAATGATTTCACTCTAACTTTGAAAACATTAATACCTGACATGGAATAAATGAACAGAATGCAAAACAAGTTATAACATTGAAGACCGTATCCTTGTTTACTAATTACTCTAGCTCATAATATTCTGTGATATCAAAATAATGGGACAATTCTCCTAAGTACCGTTAAATTCCCTTTCCCAATGCTTCCCACAAGCTTAAGTTTTGGCGTTAGCTAACGTTACAATGATTTCACTTTTAAACAAAAATGCTGCCAACTAGTGGCCTGAAATTCAATTTCCCCAGTAAATCAATATTCACATCTTATTTGGTTTTGTGAACTGGCAACTAGGAAGAAAAGAGGGCGGGTGTTACATTGCCCCAGAATCACTGACTATCTGCCCTTGGTCACGCTTCTTATTCCATCTTTGCCCAGGAGCTTTCTTATGCAGGGATACAAACTTTTGCTTGGCTAATTGCAACATACAGGTTGTCCCAATGCAGAAGCCTGCTGAACTCACAGAACATCTCTAGCCATGTAAGCCATTTGTCCCTTTCCTCTTTATTTTCCCTTACCCCACTGGCACCCATCACCCCTCTCCCACCCTCTCCATCTGCCCATCACCCACACATTCTTCCCACTGGTTTCCTTCCCCACCTCTTTCCCTTTATTCCATGGTCCATTTGTCCTCTCCTATCAGATTCCTTCTTCTTCTGCCCTTTGTCACTTCCACCCATCATTTCCCAGCTTCTTACATCATTCCTACTCTTACCCCTCCCCCTTCACCTGGATCCACATAGCAGCTGCCAGTTCTTGATCCACCCCTTCCCCCCACCTTTTTATACTGGCTATCTCCCCTCTTTCTTTCCAGTCCTGATGACGGGGCTTGACCTGAAACATTGACTGTCCATTTCCCTCCATAGATGCTGTCTGACCTGCTGAGTTCCTCCAGCATCTGCAGTCTCGTGTCTCCACAGAAAAATGTAGGTTTGCTTACCTTTCTCTCAGCATCTGATGAGTCAATTCACTACTAAGGACTCCTGAGCCTGCATCAAGTTAAAAATGTTTTGAGTTACAGAGCTGGGCAGTAATCATGACTGTCGAGGATGTAGAAGGACTTGATAACAAGTTTGTATCTTATTATCTATATGTTAGCTAATTAGGTGCCATTGTAGGTCATCAGTCCTTCATGCAAGTTAGGGAAGGTGCAGCATAATTTATATAAGGTCAAGTTTATGTAGAGTGTGGAAAACTAATTGGATGGATTTGCAGGAAAGATCAGTGTGGATTATTGAGATGATCAGGCATTTGATAAGATTGCAAGAAATCCTTACATTTATTGCAAGTAAGGATGAGGGTAAAGAGAGCAGAGATCTGTAGAAGGTTGTAATGGAAATGTGAAGCCACTGCCATTGCCTTCCTTATTGCCCACTTTCCTCTTTCCCTCAACACCAACTCCTCTGTCCTTCCTTTTCTTCCCTTACCTATGTACAAGCATATAAATTAGGAGCAGGAATCAGCTACTCTGCTTTTCATGTTTTCTCCAGCATTTAATAAAGTTGTGGTTAATCTTACTGTGATCTCAACTCTGTCTTCCCATTTACCCATGTAACCTTTCACCCCCTTGGTTATTATGTATCCATCTAGATCTGCCTTAAAAATATTGAAAGGAATATTGCACTGTGCACTTCTTGCACTGTGTTTTCAGGAAGAGACTCAACTCCTCGGACAAAATTCACCTCATCTCTCTTTAAAATGGGCAACACTTTATTTTCAAACGGTGACCCCTTGTTCTAGATTCTCTCACAAGTTGAAATATCCTTCCTGGTAAGACTCTTCAGGATCTTATGTTCTTCAATCAAGTCACTTTTCAATCATGCTTTTAAAGTCCAGCAGATACAGGCCGAGACTGTACAACCTTTTCTCATAAGACCAACTGCCCATTACAGGCAGTAGTCTGGCACACCTACTTCAAACTGCTCCAACACATTAACATTCTTCCTTAAATAAGGAGGTCACTGCTGTACATAGTATTCCAGATGTTCTCACCAATAGCATCTATAGCCTCACTACATTTATATTCAATTGCCCTAGCAATAACATTCACGGAGACACAAGAAATTCTGCAGATACTGGAATCTGGAGCAACACATAAAAAGTGCTGGAGGAACTCAATGGGTCAGGCAGCATCTATGGAGGGAAATAAACAGTCAATGTTTCGAGCTGAGAACCTTCATCAGTTAGTTTTCCTAAATTTTTTAAAATAGTTTATGCCAAAATAGTTAATTTCACATTTTCCCCACACTAGACTTCATTTGCCAGATCTTTGCTCACACAATTAACCTTTCTATATCCCTTTGTAGACTTCTTATCTCCCATTAACAATTTATGTTCTTACCTATCTTTGTGCCATCAGCAAACTTAGCAACCATAACTTTGTTGCTTTCTTCCAAGTCAGGTAAATAACTTATAAAGAGTTGAGGCCCCAGCTCAGACTCCTGTGGCACACTGCTCATTACATCTTTTTAACTGGCAAAAGACCCATTCTTGCATACTGTCTGCTTCCTGTTACCCAGCCAATCTTCTATCCATGACAATGTGGGGCCTCCTACACTATGAGCTTTTATTTTCCATAATGACCTTTGATCTTGTTAAGTGCCTTCTAGAAATCCAAGCATAGTACATCCACCATTCCTCTTTATCCACAGCACATGTTAGTTGTTCAAAAAATCCAATAAACTGATCAAACATAATTTCCCTTTCACAAACCATGTTGACTTTGCCGGATTAAATTGATTTTTTTCCCGGCGCCCTACATTCAACATCTTCCCCATGACAGATATTAAGTTCACTGTCCTGTCTTTTTCTACTTTCTGTTTTATTCATTTTTTGAAAAAGAGAGTTAAATTTATTATTTTCCAATCCAATGAGACCTCCCCTGAATCTGGGGTGCTTTGGAAAATTAAAATCAAGGCAATAACTTTCTCATTAGCCACTTCTTTTAAGGTCCCAGGATGAAGTTCTTCAGGATCCAGAGATCTGTCAGCCCACAGCTCCAGGAATTTGCTCAGCGCCCCTCCCCTGGTGATTGTAATTTTCCTGAGTTCCTCCTCCCTTTCATTTCATGACTTCTGAGCTATTATTTATATTGTGAAGACTGATGTGCAATGCCTGGTTAATTCATCTACCATGTCTTTGTTTTCCTTTATTAATTCCCCAGATCCTTTTACTTTAAGACCTTTGCTCATTTTGTTATCACTATTCTTTTTTAAATATCTTTAGAAATTTTTAATATCTGATTTTATATTTCTGGCTAGATAATCTCATACTCTAATTTCTCCTTATTAATCTTTTAGTCATTCATTTTTTATATGTTCTGTACAACATGTTTACCTGCCAGCTGACTTTGTGCAAGCATATGCCTTTTCTTGAAGTTTGATTGTATTTTTAACCTTTCAGTCAACCACTTTCTTGTAAATTTTCTCCTCTTCTCCAGGTTTCACTTCCACCCCATTCTGCAACTTCTCCCTAACACATCTCACCACATCCCAGTTCTTTATTCCTCACCACACTTCACAGGCATCAAAATAACAAAACTTTAGGCAGTTTGCATTATAAATGGATTAAAAGTAAGGAGTGGGAAAACTTTTTCCCAGTGCATGCTTGGGAGAAAAGTAAAGGTGCAAACTGTAAACAGGGACTGCAGAGTGGATGAGCAAACTGAACACAGCACCTTGATACAGGGGGTCACTCAGGTCTGGTGAATGAAAAGCAATGTTGTGGTATTGGAGACAGTATAGTTATAAGGATATATGCTGTTCTCTGTAGCCACAATCACAAGTCACAATGACTATGACCCCTGTTCAGATTTGTGGTTAAGGACACCTACTCTGAGCTTTTAAGAACTTGGAATGGGAGAGAAAATATCTAGCTGTCATGTTCAATGTGGGAACCTTTCACATGAGTAGGACAATAGTGGTAGTTTTGCTGAATGAATACTGGTCCAAATTAAAAAAAAGAAAAGCACAAAGGTACAAGTATCTGAATTTCCATCTGAGTCATGTGAATGCTGGCAAAGAATTGACTGCATCACTGAAAGGCTAGTGTGGGAGAAATGAGTTCCAATTCATTGGACACTGGCATCAGAAATAGGAAAAGGAGCTATTGTGTTGTACAGGCTTCATCTGAATCAGATTAGGACCAATGTCCAGAAGAATTAAATGACCAGGGCTGTCAATAAGGATTTAATATCTGATACTGAGCAATAAGGAAGAGTTGACTGTGAATCTAGGAGCTGACTGGGTCTTTGCAGAATGTCGATCATAATATTCTTGAATTTGGTATAAACATTGGAAGTGATTCAGTTCAATCTAAAAATTGGAACTTCAATTTATTTAGATTAATGCAATTACCAAGGTATGAGGCATGAGCTGAAGTACTGGGAAACTATATTAAAAGGTATAGCTAGCATTTAGAAAAAATTCTTAATTTACATATAATATGTATTCCTCTAAAGCATGAGCTCCAATAGAGGGACTGACCCAATTGTGGCGATCAAGAGAAGTTGTAGTATTAGGGTGAAGGGAATGGCTTACAATGTTGTCAAATAAAACCCTGATAAACCTGAGGAATGGGGAAATATCTGCAAAGAGGGAGCAAGGCATTTAATAGGAAAGGGAAAGGAGACTATCAGATTAGATTGTGAGAAACACAGATTCAGGCTCTAAGTGCATCTACTGATACATAAAAAGGAAAGGATTAGCAAAAGTCATTGTGGATTTCTTACAAACTAAGACAGGAAAAATTATATCAGATAATGCACAAATATCAACGAAATTAAACAAATATTTTTGTGTGACCCTTCAAGGAAGAAATTACAGAAATAGTTGAAAACTACATGTCTGGAGTATTTGAGGAGCTCAAAGAAATGAATTTTACCAAATAATTAGTACTGGAGAAATTAATTGGACTGAAAGCCGATACATCCCCAGGACCTGATGACCTGGATGTTAAGGTTTTGAAGGAGCTGGCTTTGGAAATTGTTTCTGTAACAATTGTCATCTTCCATGATTTCATGGATTCTAGAATGGCTCCCATTAATGGAAGGTATTGAATGAATTGCAACTATTTAACATTAAGGGAGAGAAAGTGGAATTCTATAGGACAGTTAGTCATTAGTAGCAGGGAAAGTGTTATAATGTATAATTAAGGTTGTGATAATTAGACACTGAACACAATAATAGGATTAGACAGAGGCAACATAGATTTATGAAAGGGAAATCATGTTTGGCAAAGTATAAAAATTCTCACGGAGCATGGAAAAAGCTTTCACTATTTAAAAAATTCAGCCCAGGTCATTAAACTTCATAAATGATGGCATTATTGCTTAAGTTATTGCTTTCACAAAAGCTGAAATTTCATTGAAATTTCTCATTAAAATATATGGATTTATGCCTTCAGGAAAGCAGCTAAGCGAAAGTTGAAGGGGCTTTTGTATACTGTATCCCAGGATATCATACAGTACTCGAGTTACCAAATGTCAAAGTTTTGGACAACATGTTCTATGTTAATGAAGCCCAGTCATTTTAAGTGCAGTTATTGTATTATTAAAGGAATGCTTAGGATGGTTGAAGAGGTGCAAACAAATGGGCTGCTTTGTCCTTAATGGTTTGAGTTTCTTGAGAGTTGTTGGTGCTGCTTATCCTGGTAAGAGAGTAATACACCACATTCCTGATTTGTGCCCTGTAGTTGTTAGAAAGGCCTTGGGTTGTCAGGAACTGAGTCACTCACTGCAAGGTACCCAGCATCTGTCCTGCTCCTGTAGCTATGGAATTTATGTGGCTGGTCGAGTTAAGTTTCTAGTCGATGGTGACCTCCTGGTCTCTGATTGGCAATGTTAATGCAAATGAATGTCATTGTAAGTACTTAATTTTTCTTTTGTAGGCTATGATCATTGCCTGGCACTTCTGTGGCATGAATGTTACTTGCCACTTATAAGACAGTGTCTGAATATAGTCTAGTCTTCCTGAATGCAGGCATGTACTGTGGAGTAGTGAATGGAATTAAACATTGTGCAATCGCTAGCACACATCTGTATTTCTGACCTTATAATGGAAAGAAAGTCATTGATGAAGCACTGCTCAGAGGAATGCAGGCAGTAATGTCCTGGAGCAGGGACAATTGTCCTCCAGCAAGCACAACCAGCTTCCATTGGGTGCAGGATGACTCCAACCACTGCCCATTGACTTTGATTTTACCAGAGTACCTTGATGCCATGCTCAGGCAAATGCTGCCTTGATATCAAATGCAGTCTCTCTCATTTCATCTCAAGAATTTGCCATGTGTTAAACACACAGATGATAAAATTCCAAACATGGATGAAGTTGCCTTTTATCTTTATTTAAGAAAGTTGTAGAGAAATAAACCAGTCACACCTGTTCTTGAAAGTGTCTATTACAACTTTTTGAATCATACATTGATTATTGTTTGGAGCTTTATCATGGAAAATCTTCAGCAAAGGCTGAATACATCAAGAAATCCAGAAGCACAAGACATGGGGAAAACTAAAAGCCCATAAAGAAACTCTGAAGTGATGGCTGAGATGGGCTCAAACACTTGAGAAATTGTCAAGCATTTAGCACCAGTCTTGCAATGCAGTGACAGATACCCAAAGTAGCAGTTCCAGACTTGTACCAATCACACTATAAATCATCTGCTAGTCTTCTTGGAGTTGGTGCAAATAGGGGTCTCTTGATATTAAAATACAGGTTGAACCTATTTTACTAAGACGATAGGCAGGGAACTTTGCTGCCTTTTCCTGAATTCTGAAAAAAATCAATACCATATTTAGTTAGCAGGCCACATCCTGTTGAAGACCAAACATATTTTATCTATTGCTTGTAAGGGAGTCTGTTTAACTTTCAGCAATGTCACTTTACAAGCCATTTATTTATTCCCATTTGAAGAGTAAACATTAGCAGTACAGTTGTGAACATCAGATTGCTAGGCAAGATTGATCTTCGGTTTGATGTTATGGGAAATCAACAAGTGCAGAAGAAAACACAGGAAGGAACCAACTGTAACCAGCTGTAATCTGTCTCTATTTTCAGCACAACTGTACATTATGTTCTAATAAGAACTGTAATAAAAGTTTGGTAACAAAGTACAAAATAATACAAGAAGGTGTAAGACTAGGACTTAGTCATCTTATATCTGTGCTACAAATAAAAATTGTACAATTTATTTTTTCACTAAGTTGTACAACACAGAAACAGGCCCTATGGCCCACCATGCCAATCATGAAGAACCTATCTACACGAATCCCATTTACCAGCAGTGGTATACCTTGGCAATTTAAGCGTTCATTCAGATTCTTCTTAAATGTTCAATTGGAAGAATATGGGGGCATTTCACAATGATACCACATGCAGTGAGTTTCAATTTTAAATCATCCTGTCAGAGGAAGGGCAGACATTTCTCCACATGGAGAGGGACCAAATTGACATGTAGGTTACCAAGCATTGCTCTTACCTTTTATCTGCTAGCTTCTGACTGAAACCTGAAGATCTATTAAATCTGGATAATACTGGGGTGATCAAACTTAACATAGAAGACTTACATCTTTATACAAGTTATACCACCATCTGACATTCTGCATTAAACCAATCTTTCATACAATATTCATGGGTAATTTGAAACTTCTACCATCGTTCCTCCCTGGTCCTATTATATGGAAATGTACCATGTCATTATCTATCCTTTTATGAAATGAGGAAAAATTGTGCAGCAGGAATAAAAATGATACAGATTCCCTCAATGACATAAGTTTTTTCAGACTCCATTTTATCTAAGATGCATCAATTAGCAATTCAGATGCTACAGTACAGGGAGAGAAATTTCATATCAGAGCCATATTCCATCTTCAGGAAACTTGACATCCATCAAATAGTTATGTGTATGGTTGGTTTTCCTCCCACTGGCTCAGGATATGCAAATATAAACCTGGTATCCAAAAAATAATCATGACATGAACCTTACAGTTAATGATATGATATGATCAGAAGCTCAAATTTCTTACATTCATAAGATGTATTGACTCCATTTTGAAACATATTAAATCCTGCTGGAATATTTTGTTTTCTAGAAATCACCTTCCAACACTGTGTCATTCCACGGTAGACTTGTGACTGAGAATGGAAATGGAAACCTAACCATTCTTTGCAGGACTTAAACAAGCTGTGAAAGTCTGTACTTGTTTGTGCTTCTTCAAGCTTTGCACACATGTGGTGTCTTTCCCTGGCTAGAAAGCACAGAGGATTCCTACTTAGGGCATAAAGTAAAACTTGTAGTTAGCTCCTGATGATGTGATTAGGACCTGACATGCATGTGCAGAAGACGTTGCCATTTGGTTTTGAGCAGATGCCTTTTCCAATCTCTCAACAAAGAAGATTGAAATTGGCAACCACCAGCTCCCAGTAGCTCCAGGTCAACACAGACAATTTTACCTGCCCTTTTCAGGATAGTCTGGGCATGCCAGATTAACATCACATCCTTCTCAAGAGTTTGAGAAGTAGGGCATGAAACAGTTGCTAGTGCTATCAAATGCAGATAGCATTATCATAAATAGCTATCAGTACCTTCACAATAAAAGTGGTCCAATTGTCCATGATCTCTTTGCTGCTTTTTCTAAATTATCTGCCCTATCACCCAGGACATTGTATGGGCAGCATCATATTTGGATGAAGGAATAGATTTTTCAGCATGAAAATGAAAATGTCTGGTTGTAACCTTGTGATGTAGTTAGCAGTAATACATTGAAAAACTGAGAATACATCTCATCTTGAATTCAAGACTCAAATGTGATAGGAAAAATCAACATAAATATTTGGGTTAATACAAAGGCCAGGATTTTCTACAAGGCAAGAAGGAATGGATAAGGTTATAAGGCAGAAAACAGAGCATATTGACATCATTTGAAACTGAAGATGCATCATTAAAATATTTCCATCAATTATAATATGGACAGGTAGACATTTACTTCATTTTTAGTTCTACTGTTGCTTTATTTTGTTAGATGAACATGAGTGGAAAAGACCATGATGGGATTGTACGATTTAAAACAAGTGGACATTGAAAAGAAATTGAAACATGACAATACAGATTTTTATTTAAAAGGTACTTTTTTTAAAACAGGAGTATCAGAAAAACTTAAAGGATAACAACTTTAGTGAAACAAAATATTACAGTATTTGAAATAAGCAGAGATCTTCAGAGACTAACTGGATTTAGTTGATAAATCCAGGTGTCATTATTGTAATTGAAATCCATTTTTAAAAACACCTGTATTTAATTTTTCACATTATTTCTGGAATAACAGTAATCAGGTGCTCTAAAATATTTTCATCTTGAACAGCAGCAATTTACCTTTACTGCTATTCATGATAAGGAAGTCTGCAATGAGAGTCAAATCTGTTGTTCATTTGATTAGTTCATGTAGATTACTGTGTCAAAATGAGTTTGCTCTTCAGAGAGAGAAAAACAACCCTGGATTATCCTGTATTCATATCATGTATCCTAAGGATGATCAATGAAGGCTCATATTAGTGCTTGTGAGGAACATCACAACTTTCTCACCAAAATGATGGAAGTCACAAAAAGCCATGCTTTACTAACAGTAAGTTTACTGGAGGCTAGACCATATAAAGGGATAATAAATAATTTAATGAGCCTATTCCGCACAGTCAGAATAAATACTTCAGAAGATACAGATTTTAAAAAGTAATTTCATTATAGCAGTCAAACTTAATTTCTGTATTATTAATTGCATTTCCTAAATATGCCAAGCAGCCCGACAGTACTGAATATGCATCCTGTAAGCTATGGATTTTCAATTTAAATTCATTAGACACACATAACATATAATTAGGGCTAGAACTACAGGCAGGTGGCAAAGGCAATAATAAAGCAATTAAAGGTAACTTGTGCAAACAGAATCAGAAAATAGCCCACACATAAAATTGTGTCATATTTCATGTGAATACCTCAGTACATTTAAGCAACATAGAATAACTATATAAAAAAAAAGAAAATGCAGGGAGTACTCAGTAGGCCAAGTAACAACTGTGCTGAGAGAAATTTTACCTAGAATTTGTGGCCAGATGTGGGTGTTCTCAAAGAAAGGTCTCATTTTTTGATGCTCTTTGTGCCTAGGTAATGATTCAAGGATGTCAGTCAGTCAGTCATCCAAACAGCCAATCACATTAAAGAATTCTCACAAGCTACATTCTTGGAAGAAATCACCCCAACTCAGTCAGCTTACTCTCTGATCCACCCTCATCCCAAAGATATTCAGGTTGGGAGGTGAATGGACCGTTGTAATTTGCCCATGGTGTGTATGTGAGTGGTGGAATCTGGAGGGAGCTGATGGGAATGTGGGAAGAACAAAGAAGGGTTCATGTTGGATTAGTGTAAATGGGTGCCTGATGGTGAGTGAGAACTAGGTCAGATCGAGGACCTGTTTCCATGTGGTATGAATTTATGAGTCCATAAATGTACAACGAATTGAAGAAAAATAACTTAAAGAGGTATAAGAGCTTACCATTTAAATGAAGGTCAGCAACCCGGTTCACATGAATTGTCCATACTACATGCTCCACCTCTGACTGGTATAATCCCAGTGTATCCAGCTCCTTAAATCTAGGGGTTAAATGAGAGGTCAGATTGTGGGTCCAAGTAACCTGAGAGGTTTTTTGCAGTTTTCAAGGTGTCTTCATGTGTATGGATCTGGAACACATTGTTGCCTGTATTGCAATATGCTGAAGGCTCTCAATGGAAGCTCTGGCCTGCAGTATTACTGTCTTAATTTGGATTAAGTTTCAGATTTGAATTAGTGACTAGTAATGGATTGTTTAAGCAGTTGAATCATTGTCTTGCATCAGGGAATGCTGCATCTGCTTGTTAAGAGCTGAAATAATTTGCCATGTTGAGTAGACATAAATGGCATTTATTTCAAAGCAAGCAGATTATATAATGTGACAACTTCTGAAATGTAGAAAACATTGCTTGCTAAGGATTTCCAAGGTGCGCATTAACATTCATCATTTTCCATTTTTCTTATAAATAAGAGAATTTAATGGTACTCAAGTAATGGATCTCAAAACTTCAGAGGACTGAGTTATCTAAACTATTCTGAGGTAGAGGAAGAAAATGCAGTTTGTGATAATATTCTAAATGTTACTGAAGAACGGTTAGTGGAGGTGATGTAATTTATTTTGTTCATCAGAAGCACATTCGTGTATAAAGAGCTGGCAAAAGCAATTCTGGGATTTAGAGCAGTGAATAACAATCCATGTAAAATAATGGGGATGAGATCTGTGTCCTTATCCTTCAGCTAAGTCTCAACAAGAAAGAAATAGCTTCACCATTACAATCAGGCAACATGTACTATTGCCATTCTTTGATAAATAGCATCTCTGCTCTTTAAGGGGAGCTTGAGAATTAGTGTAGTCTGGTTATCCAGTTTCTCTTTGGTCATACTTCTCATTGAGCACTTTACGAACTGTTAATGTTCACTTGGTGGTGCCTATTGAGGACTCCATCATTTTACTGGTGATCGAGAGCAGCTTGATGGAACACAGAACAGCTGGATTGGATTTTTCCAGCTTTATCTGACAGGAGATAGCTAAACAATGGTCAACATTGTTGGGATTACTAAATGTTTTCCTTTGTTATAGTTGGACTGAAACTGCTTGGCTAGATTTATAGCCAATCTGAAGCAGATGCCTTCAATAGTGCAGCAAGCATATTGGAAGACATAACCTTTGCTCTGTCTAGTACACTTTGCTCCTTCTCAGTATTACATGGTGTATCACATTGGTTGAATGCTGGCAGAAGTGATGATGTGAATCTCAGGGGGAAAATTAGATGAATCATTCAACTGACCTATCTGGCTGAAGATAATTGCTAACATTTTAGCTTTGCCTTTTCCATAAATGAGCTGGACTTCACTGTGGAGTCTAACTTCTCCCCAAAAGCTGCCAAATTATCCATCATGATTCATGACAGCATGTGGCATGATTACAAAGCTTTAGATGTGGGATTGCTTAGTTCTATCCATATTATGCTGACTTTACTTGGCAAATGGTGTGTTTGCTTGTCTTCAAAAATATCAAGGGGGTTGTGGTCCTCAATATGACATTTGATTTAGGCACTTTGGGCACCCAGTAGTGATCCCTAAATGAAGAAGCAAAAAGAGTGGAAACAAATAATGAATTATTACCAAATATTCACAAGTCAGTACATTAAATTTGGAGTCTGTGTTGCACAAATACAAATTACAAAATACAGAGCAAATAATTAGAAATGAGCTCTCAAAATGTCTATAATGTTATCTCAAATTTTAATGTGTTTGAAAATGTTTACAATATGTTTTGCTTTCCTGGATAGTAAAACTTCTAGTCAACTTTTTGAGAAGTAACTATTCATTCTATTGTCATCCTGACAGATTCTAATCCAATACACAAATGGAGTATCCTTCAATTCCTCTGATTATAGAGACAGTTCTTTGCAGATTGGCCAGACTCCCTGGCCAATCTCACCATCAGCACTGATAACATTTCTAGCCTAAGTATCTCCCAGACACCCAGTGTGCAAGCATTCATACAAATGCTCATAGATGTTGATAAAATTTAGCTTGGTGAATATATTTCATTATTCTGTCAGACTTCAGGCCAGCCTGTTATCTATCTTTCTCCCAGCTGTTCTTCTTTATAACATTGGCAATATCTTACTCTATTGGCTTTAGCCTTATTTCTAGGTTTTGCATAATTAGGTGGATATTATTGGCATTTGTTGTTTTTGCTATGTTATGGTTCTCCAGGTGTTCAAGGATCAGAGAAGAATAACAATAATTATTATAAGGATGTCAGTTTTAGAGAAGCAAACAAGAATGTTTTACTAAAGCATTAACTGCTTTCTGATGACAAGGTCCACTGCATTGTATCATCAATCACTGACCTTGCTCATTTAAAATAATTTTCTAACGTTGCAAGGCATGAAAGAACACAAATCATTGGAGGGTACAGAGTCATTAATGAGGCTTATGTCTCAATTAATCATTTTTATGTTGAATAAAGTAATATTCTTTGAAGTGGAGCCACAAGAGACTGCAGATGCTAGAATCTGGAGCAATAAACAAACTGCTGGAGGAACTCAGTGGGTTGAGCAGATCTGTAGAGGGGAAAGGAATTGTTGATGTTTCGACATGCAATGTTCCTTTTAGTTAATAAAACAAAGTAACATCTTGATTATGTAGAAGAAATGCTGTGGCACAAGCTACACTACAAATTATATGGTCATCTCTTCTTCAGTAAACCTACTACTGTAGAGGGCTTCAACATCTAATTCTGTCTTAGATAGAATTTCTGAATTGGGTACAACAGCATACTGCTTCAAATATTCTGGGTGGAATTCTCCTAGTCCAGGTTTACTACCCAGGGTCTCCTCATGTCTACAGTTACCAGGCTAAGATGCAGAGGGCTGGCAGCACCTTGTATTTCAGTGGCATGGTCTCAGGAGACATACTATCCCCATTGGGTATGGAGCACATTGAGGAAGCCCTGCCTCCCAAATGACACAGCAAGGTTCAACTACAGGTAAAACCTTATCCCCAGCTTTGCTGGCTGTTAAACTAGTGAGTGTCATTTACTAATACCTAAAAGTCTCTGGTAGTCATTTGGAATCACTGACATTTATCAGCAAGATCCAGGCCAATATCTTGTTCTTTCATATACCTGATCCTCAAATGTTGAATATTTTTAACTGACTGGAGAAAATATCAAATTTAATTCAGAAAGATAAAGGACAGTAGGGTCTATTTGAATAGTTCTTGGTTTTACATGCATTTACTCATTATGATAACATCGCACTATTTGGCTATTGAATTTTCTGTGCCAGGTTGGCATGGCAGCACACCTGCTTCAGTCCATGAGCATCTATGGCAAGTGGAAGTTACATCCATTTCACTTGTTGCTCAGCAGCATGAGCAAAGGTCATTATCCACGATACGATATTTTAGCAGTCACTTATCATCATCAACCAGGCACTGAGTCAATAATAAGTGGATAATTGCCAATGCACTGGTGAAGGCATGAGCCTCTAATCATTCCAATCTCTATGTACATCATTGAGGTTCTGTTAGGGATGCTCCGGAAATCTTGAAAAAGTCCAAGGATAAAATGTACTTGTCTCTACAAGTACAGGACAGATCAAAAGGATTCCTGCTATATTCTTGCCTTATTGAGAGTTGTTCACACCAGAATGAATAATGACTCATCTCCTTCAGCTATAAGATGGCAGCCACACTTTGCATTCTGTGAGGAAACCTGCCATTTCATTACTTTCTCTCTCACACCTGCTCT
>JARFYF010000112.1:66892075-66904988 GCA_030265395.1 Rhina ancylostomus | reverse complement strand
GAAAGGGGATTAACATAGGATTGGTATAAATGGGTGCTTGACATGGGTGCAGACTCAGTGGGCTGAAAGTCCTATTTCATGTTCAATGGTTCCATAGTTCTCTGAAAATAATGCTGTAATAACACAACATCTTGTGTTGTAATAGTGCTTTCCATGTAGCAAAATATACCAGGGCACTTTACAGGAGCATTCTCAAACTAAATGTGGACCAAGGTGAGCCACATGAGAAGATAATGGGGTTGATATTAAAACCCTGGTCAAAGAATATCCTGAAGGGGAATGGAAAAGTAGGAAACTTGAAAGGTTCAAGAAAGGAATTATAAAAGAGAGTTCTAGAGCTTGGGCCTCGGCAGCTGATGACATCATTGCCAATGCTGGAATGATTAAAATAAGGAATGCTTAAGAGGCTAGACCTAGCACAAAGATATTTTGGATGCTTTCAAAAGATTAAAGAGATAGGAAGATACAATTCCACACAAGGATAAGAGAAGCAAAGGTGAGAATTTTAAAATTAAGGCATTGCCTAACCAGGGACTAATGAAGACCAATGAGCACAGGGGTGATGGGTAAACCTGACATGTGTGAGATAGGAGAGTTTTGGATGATCTCCAAGTTATGGAAGTTATAATGGCGGAGGCTGGCTAGAAGTGCTATGCACAGTTACACATGCATGGATGAGACTTTCAACAACAGATAAGCTGAGAGAAGGAATGAAGTCAGGTGATTTATTTTAGTGAAATTAAGTAGACATAGCAATGGTGCAGATACATGCTCCAAGGTTCACTTTGTGGTTAAATATGACAGAATGGTATTGAGTGGTGTAATTTTGTCTCAGGCAGTCACCAGGGAGAGGGATAAAGCTAAAAGCTGGAATGAGTTTGTGCTGGGGACCACATTCAGTTTCTTCTGTCACCCCACTATTCATTTTGAGGAAAATCTTTGCTTATCCAGTGCTATATTTAAAATTTTCCAATGAATTAAAAAATAAATTTATCTGTGTCTTAATAAACTAAAATTAGAAATATTAACAATCTACAATATCAAAAATAAAACAAGCCTGAGAAAATACAAACCCAAGTACAAATTGGGTTGGTGGGAAGAGGAACATTTAGTTAATTATTGGAGGATGACATTTACCATCATATTCTGCAGTTGTAACACATAGTTATGTGCACAGCAGTGCTCCTACCCATTTTGCAGTCAGTTCTCAGCCCAAGATTCTCTAAATTATTTATATTATCACAGTGGCATGCCTGGTAGGAGAGAAACTACTGCTGTATCTGAAATCATGAAGCTTAGCTGATGAACAGCATGGTTATAAGTAGCTGAAGAAGGACAGTACTGTCAGATAAAAGTATTCAGACTTGTCTTATCTGGGAGTTGATAGGAAACATCTTGCAGCCCCATCAGTCTTTGAGAACATTACTTTATGATTTTACATTTAAACTGCCAACATAATAATTCATTTAATATCTATACTGGAAGTTTGGTTTGCATAAGTATTCTAATAGAGAATAATTCCTCCAAAGCTACGACAATATTTTCTGTTTTACATTTTACCCAGTAAATTTAATCTGAGGAAGAAGCAAGGAAAACCAGCCACTGTCTGCTGAATCCCTTAACATATGTACATTGGATTGCAATGACTCTTTTGCCAAGCAGCCAGTGTGGGAACACATTACAGCCAGAAGAGACACAAGGAATACTGCTCTGAACATGACAATAATTTAATTAATATTGCAATGTTTAACCATCCCCACCACCAAGCCATCAGTCACCCTGAGGCCAACTATGGGGATACTCACCAGCATGGCTGACAGCTAGATAAAATTCTGCTGTTTCCTTGGACTTACCATTCCAAGTTATGAGGTTGAATTCATCCTGCTTCTGTATGAAGCTCTTCTGTGTGAGATTTTTAAAGCGATTAATCTCTGAAAAGTGGGTTAGCATGTTTGAAATGCTTGAATAAAGGACAAAAGAATTCATACATTACAGCAATAACAGATCATATTATACAGCACACACTTCTATTTCATAATAATTCATGATATTAATACAAAATGTGTTCTTACTGTAAAGGATAATGCTTTATAATTGTATGAGAAAAGTCAGATGGATGAGCAGATCTATTCATGTTGGATCATTTCATATATCAGTATGCTCAAGCCCTTTAATGTTATCTTAGCACCAAAGAATATAGAATTTTGAAGAAGTGAAATGCATGTCCAAGGCAGTCATATCTCATTGCATTTCTGTAAATTATATCTTAAGTTGCATGTGTTGCTTGGATGTCTTCCTCATGGGTAAGATAGCTGAAGTGTGAATAGTAACTGGTGTATATGTTGATTTAATGATTTGGGGAGCAATAGGGAGATGTAAATAAATGCGTTGTGTTCTGATGCAGTGTTCTGATGCAGCAGACTTTCCTAAGGCCATACATCAAGAGGACTAAATAGAATGCCTTTAGCACTTTTAATTTTATCCAGAAATTAAAATGAAGGTAGTTTTCAGATTTAGTTAGAAAACTTGGAGTAAGATGAACAGCTTGTTTTGGGGAGGATCAAAGAACTTAGCAGATAAAGGCAATAAGAGCCTCCTGCACCAACTCGTTTAGATGCACTGCTGGATTCCTAAAGCATGTGCTATGCATTTGCTGCAGAGTCAGGTTAACTATAATTTACTATAACTTCTTACATATGCTCATGATCACCTGTACCCTGAGACTGGGAATGTCCTTTATTAAATTTGCTGATCAGGATCTGATGACATCAAAAGGGACAAACCACAGTTTTACTTGGTGGCTTGATCAGAGAAGACTTTGAGGTTTTAATGTCAGAAAATGTTAGAAGAGTTCCGAACAGGCAAGATTCAATTACCTCTGGAAGCTAGAAGCAGGATTGCCCCTCCTCATTTCATCAGGAAAGCTTAGATCTTCCCTGCAACAAGCTCACTGACTTCCTGATCACAATCTATGGCTTAGCACAGTACTGGCGACCACATATTTAGTGGTACCTGATTGCATTGTGCAGCCAGAAAAGCATTGACTTCCTACCAGCTTCACACTGAGAATTGATCAGAGATCTGGAAATTATGGATTACAACATTGTATTGGCTTCTCTGGGTTATTAATTCTCTGGGAATTAAGGGTTTAGTGGAAAAGGCAGGTAGGTGGATCTGAGTCCATGGCCAGATCAACCATGATCTTATTGAATGGTGGAGTAGGTTCAATGGGCCAGATGGCCTACTCCTGCTCTTAGTTCTTATGTTCTTATAATCAGATCCATTTCTTTAAATAAGAGTAATAGAGTTGTACACCACAGAAACAGGGCCTTCTGCCCAACTCATATAAGCCAACCAAGCTGTCTAATTGAACTAGTCTCATTTGCTTGCATTTGGCCCATAACCCTCCAAACCTTTCCTATCCACATATCTGTCTAAACGTCTTTTGAACATTATAATTATACCTGCCTCTACTGTTTCCTCTGGTAGTTCATTCCAGATACCTTCTGTGTGAAAAAGTTGCACCTCAGGTTCCTTTTAAACCTTTCACCTCTCACCTTAAACATATGCCCTCTAGTTTTAGAATCCCCTACCATTTGAAAAAGACTGTGACCATTTGCCTTATCCACACCCCTCAAGAGTTTATATACCTCTATAAGGGTTACTTCTCAGCCTCCTAAACTCCAGGGATAAAGTCCCAGCCTATCCAGTCTCTCCTTATAACTCAAGCCTCCAGCATCCTTGTGAATCTTTTCTCAAGAGTTGTAGCCTGATGTCCCAACCCCTGTACTCAGTGTCCTGGCCAATGAAGGTTGGTATGCCAACTGCATTCTACACCACCCTGTCCACCTGTGCCTTCACTTTCAGGGAACAATGTACCTGTACCCTTCAGTCTCTCTGTTTTACAACAATCTCTAGGGCCCTACCATTTACTGTGTAAGTCTTGCCCTGGTTTAACTTACCGAGGTGCAATGCCTCTCACATGGTCAAGTTAAATTCCATTTGCAATTCTTTGGCCCAATTCTAAAGTTGATCTACATCCCATTGTATTCTTAGATAACCCTCTTCACTGTCCACTATACCAACAATTTTGGTGGCACCTGTAAACTTAACTAACCATGCCAACTACATTTGATGTGTGGATATTACACTACACTCTTGGATGTGACTAAGTAAGAGAGAGTGCAGAAAAGATTCACGAGGACGTTGCCTGGACTGGAGGCCTTGAGATATAAGGAGAGATTGGATAGACTGGGATTGTTTTCCCTGGATTGAATTGAGGCATGATCTTATAAAGGTTTATATAATTATGACATGGATAGTTAGGGTAGAAAATCACAGTCTGTTTCCCAGGGTAAGGGGGTCTAAAACTAGAAGCCATAGGTTTAGGGTGAGAGGAGAAAGAGGATCTAAGGTGCAAGTTTTTCCACACAGACCGAGGCAAGTATATAGATGTAACTGCCAGAGGAGGTGGTAGAAAGAATTACAATTACAGGCACATGGATTAAAAAAAAGTTTAGAGGGATATGGGCCAAACACAAGCAAATGGAATTAGCTTAGACAGGCATCATGGTCAAGATGCACAGGTTGGGCTGAAGGGCCTGTTTCCCTGCTGTATAACTCTATGAATCTATTATATCAGTACATTTGTAATTTGACCAAGAGTAATTTTCCATTCTTTCCATAGGGCCAATTCAAATTTAATGTAAATGAAATGAAGTAAATTTTGTGTAATATTCCTCATGGGAATTCTGTTGCCTAGCATGGATTTTTTTTAATGTTCCCATTTAGTAGTGTTTTTATTGATTGATTGAAGCTTTCTTTACTTGCTGATAGGAGTTTTCAGGCTGCATTCTCTCAACAAGGTTGGTAAAATTGTGGAACAAACTCATAGGAAGTTGAATTAATTTGGAGTCCAGCAACATTTTTAAAATGAAGTTCTATAATTACAACTGTAGGTTTCAGATATCGTTCTTTATCGAAGTATTAGCAGTGTAATTTCAAATTTTTTAATGATTGGGAACTGAAGTAGTTTTACACTCTGTAGATAAACAATTCTTAATGGGAATGTACAACAGAGGCCTGGAATTAAACAGCAGTAGATGAGAATAGGTTGGTTCTGGTCTTCTTTGTGTGCTTAAATCTGCTGGAGCCTTTACTCATTCGTTTATATGCCACCAATCAAGTGTAGGAATAGTAGACAGAAGTGAGGGCAAAAAGATCCTGTTTAGATGGGTCCATTTAAGTTTTTTATATATGGTCTGTATTACATAGCTGAACAACAGAGCACCAAGCTGACTGCCGGTAAAACAGCTTTGATTGAATTTGTGCTTTACGTGGTCTTGGGAAAGCTTTCGTACTTATATTGGATTACTTTCTGTTCAATAGTTGTAATTGGTCCAGCTCAGTTGCTGCCATGGTAGAAATGTTATCAGTAAATCTTGATCCAGTCATGTGTCTAGATAATATTTTTCACATCCTGTTTGTTAGCTACTATTCTCGTTTCATTAAAAATGTCTTTTTGAATCTCACCAGTATCCTGCACAGGTACAGCTCAAGCTTCAGATCATCAAGGCAATTTGGGTGAGTTGGCAGGGGGAGTTGTTTTGGTGAGTTTATATGCTTATTAAGGATATTCCGGGAATGGAAAATATGTCCCATATCTTTACTGAGCAATCGGAACATCATTGAGATAGATAAGGCATAAAAATATCTTAAGAACTGAGTCATGTGAGACATTGCAATGATATAAGAAATAACATAATGCTACATTGGACACAAAAAATGTACAGGCTGTCCTAATAGAGGGTTTCAACCCAAAATGTCAACTACTCTTTTCCCCCCACAAATACCGCTTGATTCGCTGAGTTGCTCCAGCAGATAGTTGCTAGAGGCTATCTTCCTGGTTCACCCTAAACTACGTAAACATTGGGCTAAACGAGTTAGGAACAATACAGCAGGGGATGATCTCTTGGAGCGTGGGAATGGTTTCCTGGACTAGTCTGTCAAGGAGCCAAATAGAAGGGAGGCCTTCCTAGGAAAGTCAACTATGACTAACAAGCAAAATCAGGAAATTAGGTGACACACAAAATTCTGCAGATGCTGGATGTATCTGGAGCAATACACAAAAAGTGCTGGAGGAACACTGCAGGTCAGGCAACATCCATAGAAGGAAATAAACAGTTGATGTTTCGGACTTTGAACCTTCATCAGGACTAGGAAGGAAGAAGGCAGAAGCCAGAATAAGAAGGTAGGGGGAGGGGGAGGGGCACACACAGGCAGGGGATAGGCGAGTTCAGGTGATAGGCGAGTCCAGGTGATCCAGGGAATTAGGTATTAGACACTCCTTTGTGAAGACAGACCCAAAGTATTTGTACAACTGAAAAATCAAAACAAAAATGATGATGTTGCAAATCTAAACCAAAAACAAAATGCTAGAAATATTCAGCAGGATAGACAGAGACACTTGGTCAGAACTGAAAAGGAGACAATCGAAATTTGTAAAGCTGCAGGGAGGATGGAGGAGAGAGAGGAATGTGTCTGACAAGGTAAAACCAGGATAACCATGGGATAAACTGTAAACAAGGTTATCTGCTCAATGTGTGAATAAGGTACATCAATTCAAGTGAGGTGGGATTGATTGGCTGATGGAGTTAGGTAGGGGAGGGAGATGTGGAGATAGTGATAGAGGCTGAGAGGTGATAAGTGGAGATAACAAAGGGTTGCAGATTGTAGAATCTGATAGGAAAGGAAGCTGATACGTAGAAACAAATATGGGAGGTATGTTGCGCAAATGAGAACAGTGGGGGGAGGTGACCCAGTGGGAGGAGTGTGTGGGTGATGGGCAAATGGATTAGGTGTTCTTTCTCAGAGGAGAAGGGATGAGATGCTGTCAAGGACTTTGATGACAATGGTAGAGGGGAAGCAGTGGTTCAGAAAGAAATATGACATGTCAGAGGCACCTGTATGTAAATCCTCATCATCGGAGCAAATATCACAGAGACAGAGGAACTGGGAGAATGGCAAAGAGTCCTTAGGTGAGGCAGTGTGGGATAAAGAGTCATGGAGATGGCTGTGGGAGGCAGTATGCTTGTAATGGATGCTAGTAGTGCATGTCACAGGAACTTTCCCGTCGTGACTCCCTGGTACATTTTTCCATTTCCACCAACCACCCAGTTCTTACGGCACTTTTGCTTGCAACCACAGGTGATGCAACACTTGTCCTTTCACCTCTTTGCTTCTCACCATCCAGCAACCCAAACAGACTTTACAGGTGAAGCACAGATTCACTTGCACTTCTTCTAATATGGTGTACTGCATTTGGTGTTCATACTGTTGTCTGCTCTGCAATGGAGAAACCAAACCTGCATCTGTGGCCTCCTGTACTGTCACACTGAGGCACAATGCAAGCTTGAGGAACAGCAGTTCATCTTCCTTCCAGGAATATTGCAGCCTTTTGGAGTCAAAATTGAATTCTATAATTTCAGGTAATTTGATTTCTCAGCCTGTATCAATCGTTCATCTGTGATATTAGCTCAGCTTGTTTTTTTTTCCCCCTTGTTCTCTTTTTTATTTTCTGGAAGTAGAGGACATGTCCAGCATGACCTGCCAGACATGTCTTCCTGCTCTACATTTCACAACTCCTTCATAATTTTGTCCATACACACAAAATGCTGGATGAACCCAGCAGGTCCGGCGGCATCTATGGAGGGAAATAAACAGTGGATGTTGCAGGCCTATGTTCCCACTCTCTAACTACTCCCATTCACAAACGAACCAGAGAGCCTTGTTTACAGCTTATCCTTGTGGTTGCTCTGGTTTCACCCTATTAGAGATATCTCCCTCCCCCACCATCCCTGCAGCCTTATGAGCTTTTTTTTTCCTTTTCAGTTCTGACAAAGGGTTCTGACCCAAAATGTTGACTGTTTCTCTTCGCATGGATATGGCCTGACCTTAAGTATTTCATGCATTTTCTGTTTTTATTTGTTTAATTTCTCTGTTATTTCCTTGTTCCTCACTATAAATTCCCTGTTTCTGACTGTAAGCGTTGTGTTAGTTTCCAATGGTTGTGGCTTTCCAGCATTATCTTTTGGCTCCTCACCCCCAAACTATTGTGGAGAAGTGCCAAAACCAGAACAGGTGAGACCTGGATTTTTATGCCATGCAAAGCCCTGAATATGAATACAGTGATGGGATCAAATCCTTTGTTTACAGGCTTTTTAAAACATTTTCTATTTATTCCTGAGATGTGGGTGTAGCCATTTAGAATGCAAATAGGTTTAGCTTGTCATGGACATCAATGACTATTAAGCATGAAGCTTTTGTCATATCTTATTAAGTGACAATCCATCATCCCAGCCTTATAGACTCACATTAACATAATTAATTTATGTTCAGGGATATCACAGGTAGTCATAGTTTTTGATGGTCACTGGCAGCAGGGACAGAAAGAGACCAAAACAGCTCATAAAACCAATTAAATGTTAATAGAGTGGACATCTAAACATTTTAAATTCTTATCTTGTGGCTGTATACTTTGGTTAGAGCCCCCCATTACAATCTGGCAAGACCCTCCATATTATTTGCCGTTTCCTATAGCTACGTCATTTGATTATACAGAGAGGTTCAGTCCTTCCTCAATCTTAAGTTCTCATTAGTGATGAACTGGGGTGGGGCAGTACTGAGGAGACTATTTTGGACATGTTTCAGTAAACACTTTTGGAGACAAAATTGTATTGCCAGCCATGTCAGGAAGTTGCTTAATTGACAAAATCTCAACATGGTACATTAAAGTTTCCATCCACTGAAGTTAATAAGTGGAATGTAATGGGCTGGGTCTGCATGATTTTGTGTTGTTCACTCCTTCCATTAAACAGGAACAAGCTAATCAGAATTTTTAGCTCCTAGTTCACCAAATTTATTTTGAATATTGGATTAACAGGTGTTGATTTACATTAACATGAGTTAGAAATATAACCTATCAGAGTACTCTGATGTCATGTTGATGTTAGGTCCATTTTTTCATTGAAATTATAATAATCAATCAGGAATAACAATACCAGATAAACCACTATCAATCTCTCACAAGATGCTTTCCTCACCATTCCTAATGTAAATTTAGTAAGAAAATCTAGGCTAGTGTTTCTAAAATGAAAATTAATTAAGTATATGTTTAGCCAATTTAACACTTCTTTCCTTAATGCATCCTTCAAGAAAATAACAAAATAATAGTTATCTATGATCTTCTTGCTAATAACGCATTGCAGGTTCAACCCAGCTGCTCAAAATGACTTAAATTTTGCAGCAGATAATGTAAGGTTATATCCATTTATAGCCTCACTTGCTCCACTCTGCAAGATCAGAGTTGGTTTAATGAAACCAACGTAAATGTTAAATGGATTTTGATGAAACAATGATGTGTGAAATATGTCAGAGTTCATCCATGTTTATACAGAATATCAAATAACTGGGAGGAGATAAGGAAATTAAACTTGAGTAGTGTATAACAGTCACCTGAACATACCTTAAAGTCACTTCAGGTTATTTATTATTTTTGTTTAGTATGTTAGAGTCATAAGTCACAGAGTTTAGATTTTTTTTTACAGCTCTCCTTAGGGGACAAGCAATAGAATTGGCTTTTCCTTGGAGAGAAGGAAGCTGTGGGGTGACCTGATTGAGGTATATAAATTATAAGATGCATGGATAAGGTAGATAGAATCTTTTTTCCCCTGCAGTAGGGATATTAAAATAATAGTGCTTAGGTGTAAGATGAGAGAAAGGGGTTTTTAAAGGGGATCCAAGAGGAATTTTTTTTTTTTACACAGAGATATGTGGAACGCACTGCCTGAGGTGGTAGTGGAATCAGACACAATCATTACATTTAAAAGATATTTAGACAGGTACTTGAATAGGCAAGGCATAGAAGGACATATACTTAATGCAGGCACAAGGGATTAATGTAGTTGGGTAAAAAGACTGGCATGGATGAAGAGCCCATTTCTGTACTACACACTAGGACACTGTTATATTAACATTACAGGATAACTCCTTTGATGGATTAGTGTGGAACTGGCTATTCTGTTCAGAAATAAGCTGGTGATCCCAAAGCTCCATAGCCAGGACATCCCGAGGCTGCTCATCTGCGTTTATTCTTTTAGGATGTGAAACACTCACCTGGCGACTGCTGTAAAAACACCTACTGTATGGTGAAGAACCAGACAACAAAGAGGGCATGTAACGAGCATGCTGAACTAATGCAATGGCAGCTAGGCCAGTTACAGAAGAACAAGGTTACTGACCTTCTTTGATGGTGATCGCCAGTGTCTTTGAGCTGTTCAGTCCCTGTTGGTCAATGACAGTCAGTCTAAACTGATACATCCCAACCTGAAGTCCCGAGACCGTGGCTATAGCCTTGTCCTTGCCTTCAATTTTCACTTCAAAACCACTGTGAGAGAAAAAAAAGGACTTGCATTAATATGGTACCTTTCACAGCCTCAAGATATCCCAAAGTAATTCAACACCCACTTCAGCTGACACAGGACAACTTAGACAGTTCTGTGATGTAGAAAGCCAATATATGACAGCAAGTGAAAAATAAAAATTGCAGAAGCAGGAATTTGAAATAAAAACAGAAAATGCTGTTTCTCTTTGCTGATTGTTTACAAAATCTTAACAGATCAAAGTGTCCCCAACCTTAAAGTTTAATTGTTTCTCTTTTCGCAGATGCTGTCTGACCTCCTGAGTGTTTCCAGCACTTTCCGTTTATCTTACATGCACAGAAAGCACCTGTAAATAGCAATGAGATGAAATAGCAATGTCTTGGGCTGATAAATATTGGCCAGGGTCCTAGAAAGAATGCCCCTGCACTTCTTCCATTTACAGAAGACTTCACTTTCCTAAGGGAATGCTGCACTGATCACCTAGACTCTGTACCCAATCCATGGTGTGGGATTTGTAGGTTCAAGGCAAGATCATTACCAAAGAGCCACTGAGGCTACAAGTAACCAGACATATAGGGTCCAAGGAATTTACTCACCTTGCACTGCCAACCTGCATGTATACCATGGTTGGAATTTTACTATACATTCAATTAACACAATGGTTAATTAAAATATATGCATTTTGTGTTTCTGGAAATAACCTTGTGTTTCTGGAAATCTCCTTGCAGCAGATAAAATTGAGAGAGACTTAAAAGTTGTAAATTATGAAAGGTTTTGATAGAATGCATAAAAGGAACATTTTGCACTGCAGGAAAGCCAGTGATCAGAGGTTAAGATAAACGACAAGATACCAAAGAGTGAAGAAAAGGGTTTTGTTTAAAAAAGAATCACATGCAATTGTCTTGATCTGGAATGCACAGTATAAAACTGTGGGTGAAGCAGATTCAATAGAAACATTCAAAATGAAAAATAAATCAATACTTGAAATGGAAATATTGTCAGGAATCCAAGGGAAGGGCAGGAAAACAGAATTAAGTTGCTCTTTCAAATGGGACCAAGCTTCTTGCCACATTGGAAGGTTCCGTGATTCTATTTATGAACATTCCACTTTAATTAGACCCAAGCATCAGTAATTCCAAGAAATGGAGCTCCCTAGGGTTGAATTTCAATCTTAACAGAATGGGGGAAATGATGTAAATGAAGCCCAAGTTAAACAAAACCAATTTTATGAAGTAAACAGAAATAATTCAAGAAGCTCCTAATATATTGATAATGCTTTTAGGTCTCTGCAGTTTCAGTGAAGGCCCATGAGAAGTGGATTTAAAAGTTCCATAAACAATTATGACTGAACCTGTACATTGGCTTACATGTTAGCTTTTTTTAAAAATCAGTACTCCAGATTAAAAAAAATACCTCTGTCACACTGAGGGAAATTAGGAGAGAACAAAATGCACCATCTGCTAATTCCAGACAACAGTTACCTGATCTTCTCCCAGTGATACGACGCAATACCCTGGTCATCAGTACTCCCTTCTCCATTCAAAGTAGTACTTTCAACTGGACTTATTAATTCTTTATCAGGGCCCACAATTGCCACAGGGGGGCTGTTATTCTCTATGGGGACAAAAAAAGCAAAGCAATAACACTGCATTTACTACCAAACCATGGACACAATGAAACAAAAAAATCTTAAATGTTGAAAACCAGCCTGTTATTCAGTGGGTAGAAACTGTGCATGTAATTCACTGGATTTCTTATGAATTGCGTTTGATTTCTTTAAAAAGTTTTATTATAGTCAGAATATTCCTCAAGAGTAGATTGACATTAGCAGTCTTTATTGACAGTTTCTGACAATTTCTAAAGGCCACGTGAAGGAAAAAAGAAGAGTTTTCACCTCTAGCCAAGGGCAACACAAAATAGACACGAACTTTATTTGGGCAAGTCAGAAATAATTCTCTTCAGCAGCTGCTCCAGCAACCAAATATGACCACATTGTCCTACATTATTCCCTCTTCGCAGATTACATTTGTTTGAAAGGTGTGCCCATTCCAATTATGAATGCAAGGCAAATGGGACATTGGATAAGCTTACGCCTTACAAAGCACTCACTTAGCTGCACAACAGGTTGAGAAACAAGTGTCCATAAATTAAACTGGGCACAGGTAAGGAAACATTTGTAGTAAATGAAATGTTTGGATTCAATATCAATAAGTGTGAAGTGATGCATTTTGGAAAGCCAAACCAGTATAGGACTTGTATTAGGGGATGTAAAGGAACAGAGGGACCTAGGAGTACAAGTGCATAATAGGCATCGCAGGTAAACAGGGTGGTGAATAAGATATTTAGCAATGCTGGCCTTCCTCAGTCAGGGCATTGAGTACAGGAGTTGGGACATTATATTACAGTTGTGTAAGTCATTGGCAAGGCTGTACTTGGAGTACTGTGTACAGTTTTGGTCACCCTGTTATAGGAAA
>JARFYF010000112.1:66273105-66283516 GCA_030265395.1 Rhina ancylostomus | reverse complement strand
TTTCTTTTCTCTCTTTCTTTTTCTCTGTCTCTTTCTGTGTGCATCTCTCTCTCTCATATATATAATTTTGGTAAAATAAGAAATTCGGTTTTCATTGCAGAATCATGGAGGATCTGATGAAGGCACAACTTGTGTAAACTTTATAAATTAGAGAGGAAAGACAAACTGGTAGTTTTATAAATACACTTGGATGTGAAACACCAGAACAACTCCATGCTTCATTTAATTCTTCATCTGAAATATTATTTATGCTAAAAACCAAACATGCAAAATCAGGTAACAGAAAGGTTCGGAAAATGAGATTTGATCCAGTCTCAAAAGATCTCTGAATGTATTTCCATACTTACAGTGCTGGTTAAAGTATTACTATGAGACTGCTCCAGTTGCTGATATAAATGTTCATGAAGGGGGCAATTATTGTACAAAGTAGTCTCTGTGAAAACATCTATTCATTAAACTGACAGCTGAGCTCACTGCTGAAGTTAGCCATTATCTCCATAACTGCAAACTGGGTAATAAATCTCAAAAATTTAACAACAGGAGGCTGCACTTAAAGTTCAGCAAATGTCACTGCGACATTGATACTCTGTCTGTGTCCTCCTTCAGGTGAAGTGGGCAAATATTAGTTGAATTATGAATTTTGCATCAGTCTTACTTTATTTTTAGATACAGAGAGCTTGGAGGAAAAGGATTCTTGAAAAATGTTTGAACCTCCATGATCAAAAACAATTTCAATAAAGACCAATTTTATATTCCATTTTTATGACTACATTACTACTGCCATTCGATATTTGCATTTCCTCTCTGATATGTTCACACCCAAAGCTCAAATCTTCCTGTTCCTTCCACAACCGCCAATCAAACTGTTGGGTCCAATTTTTTTTTGTGTTCAGTAAAACAAGATCAAAATACTACAAATTATCAAATTCTGAAATAAAATCAGGAAATGCTGAAAATACTCAGCAGATCAGACAGCATCTATGAAGAGAGAAGCAGAGTAAACATGTTTGATCAATGACCTTCCATCAGAACTAGACAAAGGTTAAGAGTAAAATAAGTTTAAGGATTTAGAGGAAGGGGGGAGATGAAAGCTTAAAAAATTGTGATAGGGTGAAAGACAGGTGAGATTAATCTATAAAAGGGATGAAGGTGCAAGATGAGAAGGAGTGCTAAAGGGATAAACCTGAAACAAAATACGAGTGCAGAGGAGCCACAGAATTGGTATCTGAAATAGCGGATGCAAATATCGAGTCCAGAAGGTTGTGACTTGTCAGGAAATGAGTTTTTGTTCCTCAAGCTCTCTATGACCCTCAAAGAAATAATGTAGGAGGCTAGGGACAGGAATTGGAATGGAGAATTGAGTCCAGGAAGGTCAGAATCACACTTGCAAACTGAAGCAAGGTGTTCCTCAAAGTGACAACCTGATCTTAATTTTGTTTTATCAATTGAAGAAGAAACTTCATTCTGTAGAGCAAATGCAAGATATCAAATTGAACAAATTACAAGCACATCACCATTTCACCCGGACAGAATAGTCTGGACATTAGGCAGAGGGAAAGAAGGGGTTGCATCTCCAGTGGTGAACCAAGATGTCCAGAGGGGGTGGTTTTTTTGGTTTGATGAGGTGAGAGGGGAAGACAGTGCTGTGTGGTAGCATCATCGTGGACATGGCAGACATGGTGGATATTATTTGCTGAGCATGATGGCAAGTGGGGTAGATGGTGATTTGTTATGATTTTGGGCTTAGGAGAAAGGATGAGAGCAGAAGCATGGGAAAAGGAACTAACATGATCTGGGGTCCTGTTTTCTACAGCGGACGGTATCCTTGGGTGAGGGAAAATGAAGACTCATCAGAAGAACTGGTACTAAAGGCTATATCATCAGAACATGTGTGACTGAGACAGATTAACTGGGAGAATGAAATGAAGTCTTTACAGGATGCAAGCTGTTGGAGTCAGTGGGCGTATTAAACTAACCTGGAAATGGAGATGGAGTTGGATCAGAAATGGATCAGTAAGAGAAGGGTACAAACTGGGTGCAAAAATTTGAGATTTTCCAATTTGAGCTTAAAGCAGGAAGCAATCCTCATATAGTTATCAAAGAAAAAGAATTGAGAGAGTGGACCCGAGTAGAGTGGAACAAAGTATTTTCTACATATACCACAAAGAGGCAGGTGTTGTAAGGAATCATGTGGATTTTTGAAGCAACCTCATTTAATGGAGGGGGTGTAAAGGAAAAAATGTTCAACATTAGCCTGATGGAGGAGAATGGTGTCAGTGGCAACTGGTTTATGCTCCTTTCAGTGAAGAATTAGAGTTACCTCAGTCTGTTCTGGTGAGACATGGTGGCATAAGGACCTGGGAGTCCAAGGTGAAAATGAGAGAGTGCCCCAGATGTTAATGGGAAGGGACAGTGGAGTGGAGAAAAAAAAGTGATGTTCTTAGGATACAAACAGGCTGGAATGGTGGATGTACCAGGATTGTCCTGTCCATGGAGCCTGGGGAGGAAATAGAAGCAAGTTGTGTGTTAGGGGTGAGGAAATGTGTTGGAAAGAGTTGAGGGAAGATCTGCAGAGGAGATAAGGTTAGAGATACTGCAGAGAATAATGGATTGATGTTTGGGTCATGATCTAGAGTAGGCTTTTAACTAACACAGATACTCAGATGAAGTTAGTAATCACCATAACCATCATCATAATTCATTCATGTGTGCGACAGTTCTGAATTTCACTTCTCCAAAGCATCTCCAGTTTCCATCCTAGTCAGTAAACGTACACCTAGAATTGTTTACAAAAATAATCACTATGGCATTTCTAACACCAATCAGTTGCTGGAATGCAGAGAAATTCACAGACACCAAAGCTATATCCCCAGATACTTATTCAAAAATAGACACATCATTTATCACAAATCCTTGCTTATTGCTATGTTTTTCAAACTAATGGATAGAATTATGCAATGAGCCAAGTGTGCAGTTCACCTCCTGCACCAATATATATCGGCTTTAATCTCATAGAACTATGGTCACTAACAAAATTAAAATACATAGATGGATAATTTAATATATCAGAATGGTTCAGAACTCAGTACAACCATCACACATCATCACTCTCTGAAACACGTCACAGAAACTGACAATTAGAAAAGGAGACCAGCATGGCAATAAAAAGGCTTTACAGTAGCAGCAGTGGGAGAGGGGCAGCTGGAAAAATGTTTGAACAGCATAGTCAAATGACCAAAAAATTGTTTAAGAAGGAGAAGATAAGTTATTTAAGTAAATTAGCAAAAAATATAAACAAACAGATTATATGAGTTCCACAACTATGTAAAGTGAGAGTGGCATAAGGAAGACAACGGAAATAGAAATGTTAATAGTGAATAATGAAATAACTGAAGAATAAAAATTTGAAGCAAACTTCACTGCAGAAGACATGATAAATGCAGCAGAATTGGAGGGGAAACAAGTATTGAATGACCATGATGAACTTGCAGAGAAGGTGCTGGGTTAACTCAGGGGACTAAAACCATGAATCTGATAACCTGTGCCCAGCTCTTAAAGAAGATGCCGCAGAGACAGAGGATTCATTGTGCTGATCTTCTAAAACTCCCTTGATTCTGGAGCAGCCAATTGAAATTTAGTAATGTGACATCATTATATAGGAAAATACAGGCTAGTCAGTCTGCCTAAAACAGCCTTGAGTGATCGTTGCACTGATATCATTGAGTACTTGTTGCTGCTCGCCTGGGTTTCACAAAAAAAGTGTCTCAGGTGAGTACTAAAGCAAGTCATAGCAAAAGCTGGCTTTATTTCAAATTGCACCTTTCTTGTGTCAGTAAACAAAATACTCCTGAAGGCCCATATCTGCAAATTATTTTATTTAACTCATTTTTATCATTTAATAGGATGATGATATAATATTGGTTTCTTACTTTCTAGAATATTTTCCTCCATTCATTCCATATATCCGGAATGATTAATGGAAACTCAAAACATTCACCATTTCCTGCCTTGGGAGCTGAGAATTTTCAATTTAGTTCAGTCCTATATGCAGCATCCATATAAATATACTTGAAGTTTGAGACAAGAATCCACTGCCCTTTGTATATTATGCCTTTATTAATCACCATAGAAAGAGAATTTTGTACAGGCATTTTTAGGTCTGTGTAGAAAAAGATACTGTTACTTTTTGTTCTGATTGGTGAATCTACATCAAACATTCCATCCTTAGTGATTTGTTTTGCAATAACATGGAGGAAATTACAAAAAAAAATTCTATGTACAAACACGTCTTTTGAGCAGTTTATATTCATTCTATGAAGATTGAAACATTAAATCCAACAAATACATATTTTCATTACATTAATTCCAAGAAATTAATGGGCATGATTATGCCTTTTTGAATGTGTAAATTGTGCATTAAAACCATTTAGCCCTGTTTTGGAATGTTTGTGCCCATTTCATATTGAAGCCCTCCCAAGTGAAAACTGGGGCATTCCCTTTGACAGGTTTTAATTGCCTGTCATACTTCCCACATATGATGACATTACCATCATGTTCTGCTCTTATTAATAACTTAACAGAAGTTAGATATAAAGGTTTCAACCTCTGACCTTTATAAATGACTCATAATTAAGCAAGATGCACATCACTCTAAAAGTAGTGAACAATGTGTGCATTAAATTGACCTGTCTGTGACATTGATGTTAAATGTAAAAACACTTTCTCTATAATTCTTAAGAAAATCAGTGCTGGCAGCATCTGTAGAGATTGAAGGGTCTGTGAACTGTCCACCGCAGCTCATAGACTGCTCAACCTGTTACTGATGTCATTTGTTGATGCGACGTCCTCATGGAGACCTACGCATGTCTCTCATCTTCATGAGGTCAGAACACAAACAACATGGAGTTGTCTGTCAATGGCAACCTCCTAAAGAAAGGATATCCCAGTTTCACAAATTAACTTCCAATTTAGTGCCAGCATTATACACAACAGCCCTGTAGGGCAATGCATATGTCCAGAGTCCAATTTCTAAGCAAGAATTCATTGTTTCTACACATTATATCAGCTCTCACTATTAATCACAATCACAAAATGTTAATCTCAGAAACCTCTTAGCAATAAAGGCTTTGTAATTTCCGATCTCTTGACTAGATTAAGAAAAAATAAATTAGGTTTCAATGAGGAAAACATCTGTAAAGAATAAGCCTGTTAAAAGACTATAGAAATACATAGAACTTTTACAGGTTAGTAGGAAATCCTGTACACATTCTTTGGATAGGAGACCAAGTAAAAGGAAAGAACAAATAGAATAACAATCATTCAAATAGTGGATTGTTCTTCAGCTACTACACGATATAAGTGAATGATTGTGACTGACAGCTATTTTGTGGTGTTTCTCTGTATCTTATTAGCATACAAAGCTGTTATGGGAACAATTAGTGGAGTGTTTGACTGGAAATCTGCAGTGTCGCTAGCCTAAGGTGAGCTAGTCAACATGTACTTTGGCATAAGGGAAGAGTCCACCTTGTACAATGGCTTTCAGCCAACAAAGTATAAATGTTGGCAATTTATTCTCTCCCAGATTCAAACAATCCTGTAAATGTTTTGTCAACTTTTGAAGATGTTGACTCATCCAGGTGCTGAAGTTCCACCCTCCCTGAGAAAAAATGCTCGCAACTGATAACTTCTCACTCATTTCTCCAAAAGTGAGTTTTGCCCCATTTCTGTACAGACCTTGATGCTGGACTCCAGGGTGCAGAGCATCAGTGAGATCATCCCTCCACAGGAGAGCTCCATACAGACTCCACAGATGCCAATTCCAGGAAGGATTTCGAGGTCAGCACAATAGAGTCCAGAGTTTGACTTCACTCTTCCTCAAGCTAATTACAGAATCTTAACATCTTAGCCAAAAGCCCATTAATGTTCATAAAAAACAAAAGACAGCATAAATGACTAGCACAGTTAATATATTTTTGCAACCATTAGCTGAGCAAATACATCCTTCTTCATTTGTAGCCTTTATTTGGAAAAATATTCCACTTTGCAAAATAACACAATAAGACTGCTGCCAAGTCCCCTAAGGGTCCTACAATCAGAAAAAGAGTTGGGGAAAGGAAGGGAATTGTGAGACAGTAAGTCCTAACAGTAAAGTTTATAGTTTTTGTGTGAGAGGTAGGTGAGCACTCCCGTACCTCCTGATCCCATAAAAGTAAAATAAATGTTTTTAAACTATGTCTTTTGATACTCCTCCAGCTCCTTCTCTGGGTAGGTCTACCACCATTCCTCCCTTTCAGGTTCCCAAGCAAAAATTGCTGAGAGCTCAATGGTGTTATAAAGATCTAGGCATTCATGTGTAAAGAAGGGTCCTACTGACTTTGGAAGGTTCTCTCTATCAACTAACCAATTGAGCAATTTAAAACTCAAATTGATTGATTCTCAGCTATTTTGAGGAAGTACTTAACTTAGCCACTTCTACAGCCACTTTTGTTGGGCAGATAAAGTTAAAATTCCACTGCCTCCAAAAGGTATCCAGTTCTCAACATGTTTGATAATGGTGTGGAGAAGGCCATGGTGCAATTGTGAAGATGAGATTGCTTTGGACAAGATAGTTGTGTCAAAATTACGTTGTGCTATATTGTATGCACAAAACAAGATCTTCCAAGAGTCCCTGATGGAAAGTTGGCATGAGCTGAGATTCACTGAACTGTGTTAATAAACAAAAGGTTATTATGGCTTTCAGTAACTGATTGCTCAAAGTGTACATTTGTCATACAGGTAAAATAACACCGAGCAAAAGTAAATCATCTGTTATGCTATTGCAACAAATCCATTTGCAACTACAAGGTGGCATAATTAAACCTCACACTGTATCCAACTAAAATTAGTTTTTTTGCAATATTACTACTTCCGCTAGTATTTGTTAAAGCCTAGCCTTTCCAACAGGAGGAAATGCACACTGGTACTCTCCAACAACCACATGGCAAATGTCAAAGAGGGGCAGGGTTACTTACTGAATATAACTCTCAGTAAAAATTGGCAATATTCAATACTTGGAATGGTCTCTAAGCAAGTGTGGTGAAAACAACCAGCATTTGAGTACTGCCATTTTCTACAGTGAGGTAACTTAGCTTCATTGCAAAACTAACAGTATCTACAATGCATAGTTTTGATAGGTCAAATGGAGAAGTGATAAAATAATTAACCTTACACAGTTCAGCAGCTTCAGCATCCAACTTACTTCTACCCATTCCCTCAGGAGAGGTAAGGCTACAACACCCCCAGTAGTACTAATAGTTACCCCAGTGAATCCAATGTTGGAAGATTATTTTATGTAATTAATTAAATATAGGCTGCATACCACAATGTGAAGGCTGTAAAATTGTACATGCACTTATTTCAAAGTTATAGCTTGTGCCTTGGGGGCTGATATTTGCAAATTTTTTTGCAAGGCAGGGCAAGATGAGTAGGGAATGTGGAAGGTAGAGAAGGGAAATCTGTTCAAGCCAGGGATGTGACAGTTCTTCTGCTGTTAATGACATGCCCTTTCTTATCATTTAATTCTTCAGATTCACACAGCAGTCTTCCAGCGGGTAGGAGAGCCAAAACAAGAGGTCATAGATTGGAGAATCCCTGGTTAACAAGAGAGATCAGGACATGCAGCAGGAGAGGTGACAGCAAGCACAGCAATTAGCATTAACAGTTAAGGTGAGAGGGAGTGGATCAAGAGGTCATCCCTTGGAGAGTGATCCTCAATAGGGGCCAGTCAGGAGTAGACTAGCAAAAAGGCAGACACAAGCTTTAAGAGTCTGGGAGGAACGCACCTGATTCACCTGGCCAAGGTATGTTGTGAAGAACACCTGCCTGCTGTGGCCAACAGCTGCATTTTACTGCTAGATCTCCTGAGCACTGGGACACCATCAACAATGGCAGTTACATTTAAATCAAGCTCTCTCCTGCACTGTGAGCTAATGTTACAGATGACAGTGTCATGGTCTGCTGCTCCAAGAAGACAGAATGTGCATTTCCAAGCAACCTGCTATTGTGAAAATAGCAGCAAGCAGATATGAATGCTTCTGGGCCTGCTGGCTAAGGTCAAGCATACTGCTTGTTCTTAAGAAACAGACACTTTGAGTTTTGGCCTGAGGGTGTGTGCCAAGAGTTTTGTGGCTTTCTGTTCTTCACTCAGGGCATGGATGCTGACGGGGGACAGGTCTAACACCAGTAACTGTCATTTTCTTTGTTGTGACAGCTAATCAAGCAGCAGTCAAGGCATTCTTTATGCTATCAGTGAGACAAGTAGAGGAAGGCACTCAGACTGTGGGCTTTGCATCAGGTAAGTGTTATTCAACTGCTGCAAATGTACTGCTGTAGACATCTTGTGCCTGCAGGTAATGGGCATTTGGTGGTACCTTCAGAAATGATGCAAGATGCTTGAAGCTACTGTGGGCCTTCCGAGAAAAGAGGCATGAAAAACCTCTGCCGCCTTGGAAGAGGGATGCTCTGTGTACCCTCCCAAGGCAAAGAACAGGACGGTGCACATGAGCGGTTCTGGATGTCCTGACCTTTTCCGCATTTGCCGAAAGAGTAGGAAAGAGCATCAACATTAATAACTGCTTTGGGATCTGGACAGGCAAATGTCAGGTGAAGATCACACCTTAGTAGACACAAAGAGAGCCATCATCTACCCACCATCCCGCTTCACAATCAGAGGAAGCTGTGGCCACACAGTCAATGCAGGACTTCCCAGAGTGTGCTGTAATTGAAAGTAATAATACAATTAGTACCATGAATAGCAACAGATGAACAACCTGTATTGTATAATTGCAAATTTTATGAATCAAGTATACTTTGGGTTAAAAAATGGAATGAAGCAGGCATGCATTGTTTTATTCTGGCCTTAGTAGCTACTCTAATTACTAGGACTTTAATTAAAGATTAATTAAGGTTCGCATTAGCTGTAAATTTCACTACCTTACTGGGACAGAAGAAAAAAACTAGCCTCTGTGTCTGCATCAATGGCCTAATTTTCCAGAAGTAATAGCATTGAAACTATTTAGGTTTGACATCATTATTCCATGAAACTAACAGCAGCTTTGATGCTTCCCTGCCTGCTCATCCTTTGGCAGAAATCCAGTAGGTGCTCCTGCTGGGAGCCTGTAGTCTGTGCTCTGCCATTGAACTGAACAAAGGAACCAGCAATTGACTAATTGCCACCACCTAGAGAGGGAACCGTGCCCAAGAACTTATGCCAGGTCTGAGTAGAAGCAGTGGAGTGTTTCACCCAAGGAACTTAATAGAAGGTAACAGTTGGAAGGGACTCAATTAATCATTTGCTAAAGAGAACAGTTTTCCCATGGATTATTAATTTTAAAAGACTTCAAAATATTTCAAAGAATTATTTTGTGTATCTTTCTAATGGCATGCTAACTTCGTTCTGTTAAATATGCTTAAGAGAGATTGTGGTTATTTTTCTTACGTTTTTTTAAGTTATAGATTGTATCTGTGACATTTGGCAACAAAGTTTTTAAAAGCTTTGTGCATTGCTTTCAATCCAGGGTATGACTCAGATTACAGTCAGATTATTTTTCTGATTTATAGGTGGGACTATTCTTGCCTGCCCCGGGCAAAGCCCCTTTTATGTCCACAGAAGAAAACGACATACCACGCCTCACCAAGGAGAAGTTTCCCAGTGTTTTCTCTGCATTCATACTGGGAAGATCAACATTTATCAGGAGCGAATATTGTCAACTTACCCTCAATGCACAATCCAGTTAGAAACACAGAACTTCACTGACTGCAGGGATATCATGAAAATCCAACTCTTCAAGAAATATCAAAAATTTCATGGACACCAATAGTCTGTGAACATGACAGAGACCTTAGGACAGCTGTTGGCTTTGGTTCTATTTAGTAAATCCAGCATTGGAGCATTAAAGAGATTTAATCAGAATCCTAGGGAGAACTGGTCAGTGGAAACAAGTGTGTCACTATTGTAGAGTGCCTAGTCACTGGGAGTTGGTCTATTGGTCATTACATAATTATTTACGTATAATCTTTGTTCTTTCCAAGAATGTAAATTCAAATGTGGCAATTTGTGAGTGGATCAACGGTCACCAAACTAACAGTAGATAAAGCCTATTCCAACACACAAAGCTAGAAAGTATGTAGTATCTACCAAGGACCCAGTGGCTAATACAAATAAAGCCACAGTTGCCAAAATAATGCATGCTGTACAATAAAAGATTAGGGGAAAGATTATAGCAATTCCAACCAAAACCCCCAAAGTCCAAATTGAATATATTTAAATTCTAGTTTTAAGAATATACAACCATGACCGGCCTCATATCCATTATGAATTGAGACTAGGGAGGTAACGGTGAGCCTTTTGCAGCCTATAATGAAGATACTACAT
>JARFYF010000112.1:66229044-66244375 GCA_030265395.1 Rhina ancylostomus | reverse complement strand
TTTTACTCGCTTAGCTATTCACAGTAACAGAAATTTTGACCGGGGTGCCCAAACTTTTGCATGCCACTGTAAATTTAAACTGACATGCCTCTGGCAGCTAACAAAGTGTAGCACTGTTTGAAACCCTCATCTGAACTGAAAGGCTAATGCTGATATTGAACTAATTCCAATTTAGGAAAATGGTATGTGGAGCCCAATCAGGAGATTTTATAACCACCCCTAATGTATATCAGAATTCAATCAAATTCCAAAGTTGGTCAATAACACATTGCTCAGTATCAATAGACTAGAATCTATTGATCATCAGGTGATGTCCAGCAACAAGTTTATTGGTCCAAAATGACCTTTTGGCATTGCACGACTGAAAACCTCAACCAAGTTCTCCCAATGGCCTTGTTCATGTAGAAAGCCTGCAGGGCAGAGTTGAGCAATGTTGGCACCTGCTTTCAGTTTGTTTCAGAGACCTTAGGCTGATGTGATGGGTGGTAAATGGTCAGGAGATTGCTGAAGATCAAACAAAAGTGACAGTAAGCTGACTACCATTAACTTGTGTAACTCTTGCTGGGAGTGTGTACATGCGCCTCTGAAATGACAACATGATCAACAGGTTCAGCAATGAAACGTTACATAGTCAGTGTTTAAGAGTAAATTTTGCTCTATCCATTCAGTCTGAATGCATGAATTCAACAAGTAATGACTGTCTAAAAATCCAAATGTGGTCATCAATTCTAAATACTTCCCCCAAATTTTAAACCACACCGCTATTAGGATTACATCCCCAAATATCTAGGACTGTGATGCCCAAACGCACATGGAGGTCAGCTGAAATGCAGATTCTCAATAAAATATTGACCTTCAGTGTTGTCTGTGTGGAGTTTGCACAGTCTCCCTGTGTCCATGTGGGTTTCTCCTGGGCATTCCAGTTTCCTCCCACACTTCAAAGACATGTGGGTTGGTAGATTACTTGGCCACTGTAAATTGCCCCTAGTGTGTAGGTGAGTGATTGAATCTGGGAGAGTTGATGATAATATAGGGAGAATAAAAAAGTGAGATTAATGTCAGATTAATGTAAATGGGTGGTTGATGGCTGGCTAGACTCGATGGGCTGAAGGGCCTGCTTCTATGCTGTATCACTCTATGGCTCTACAACTGCACCTGACTGCACTGGGCCCAAAAAGACCAGCTATTGCATCAGGCTAATCTTGCCAAGCAGCAGATGAGTAATGTTAACTCAATGTGATGCTCTAGTCCCTAATAAGTAATCTGTAGCATCAGAAGTCATTAAGCTGATCCTCAGTGACTCCACGATTAAAAACCACAAATAACTTTGAAATGTCAGCCTCTCTGCAGATTCCTGGGCTTCAGTGCATTGACACTGTTCACTGTGCCAACAATGAATGGTATTTTACATACTTTCAGCCATGAAAAAAACACAGCAAACACTTTACCAACAGCACTAAACGTATAGTGTAGAAACTGTCCGCTAATTCCAATCCATGACAGTGCTAACATCCCTCCCATTCTTCCTCATCTACTTCTGTGAGTCTAAACCATTCCTACCTTCCTCATGTGCTTATCTATGTTTAAAAGCCACGCACCTCATTATTCCATATGGCAATGTATTTTGCATTCTCAAAAGAATATTTTTAAATCTAAATTCTCTTTGATTTCTTAATCAATGAGCAGCATGCATTTGGTATTCTACTGGCAACCTCTTACTGATGAGAGAAACTAATTTTCTGACCATTAGGGTGTATTTATATTCCACAAAGTGAACTGACAGCTTGTCACACCCAAGTTCACCAGTAGCTTTCACTGTCTCTTCCAAGCGAGCTCTTTGCCTTCTGATGTCAGTTCTAACCTTTCCACGTTCCCGCATCATATTTCTTCCAAATGCAGTACAGAAAACATATTATTCAGAAAGGTTAAATTGATGTTACGCTAATTTGTCAGCTGGTTTAACACTGATGTAGCAAAACTTTTGTATAATGCTTGTAACCAGAAATATAAATTCATCTTAAAATTCTGCATTTTTACGCTGCAATCCAGGCTTGAAGATTTTAAGTATAGGGTTTAAACAGCAGCTTTCATCCACTGCTTTGCCACCAAATACTTAGATTATACTCAGTACAATGGCTTCCAAAATGATGGTCTTACATTAAACTTTCATAAGAAGTAGGAAGTAAACTATATGATTCCCTGGGCCAGCTCCACTAATCAATGGGATCATGATTGAGCTTTGATTTAAATGCCACTTACCTACCCAATTCCAATGCCCTTGAATCCCTATTTACCTTGAAAATTTACCAACCTCAGCCTGGGGTAGTAAACTCACAACCCAATGAGTTCACAACTTACTCTTTATCCCAATGCTATACCTCTTAGTTCTAGCCTCTCCGTCCCATCAAGCTCACTTATAACATCATGTTTCGATGAGGTCACCTTTCATTATTCTAAACTCCAGACCTATCCTACTCACTCCCTCCTTCATCCCAGGCAATTAATTGGATGAATCTTTGCGGCACTAGGTAAGTGTATCATTCCAGTGTGGTTCTCTAGGCAAGGTCTCAATGAAGTCCTGCACAACTTCCTTGCTTCAGTACTTCAACGTCTTTATAATGAAGGGCAACATGGTATATACCCTCCAAACTGCTTCCTGTACCTGCATGTTAACATTATTCATATTTAAGGGCTCCTAAATCCCAATTAATATCAACATTTAATAGCTGATCACCATTTAAAAACAAATCAGTTATTCTATCCAACCTACCTAAGGTTGAAACATCTTACATTTCCTACAATATAAAACATAATATAGTTCTTCTGAGAAAAAAAGTTTTTTTACTACTTGAACGTAAACATTGATCCATGTAACGCGCAGGACACCATTACACCAAAGCACTGAGGCTTAGAAATTCTCATCCATCCAAATAGCCGTGTATCTACTGTTGCAAATTTCAATCAAACTCTTTAATGTGAGGTCATTGCAGATTTTTGTTCTTGAATCATGACCAAGGCAAGGTCTGGGGTTTCAGAGGCAAAGGGGGGCAGCAGCTATGGGTCATGAATGGGCATTGTGCTGTAGCAGCAAGTAATGTAAATGCTCAAGGATCACAAACTTGGCACAGTAGGGTGGTCAAAAGCGGGGACTGGAGGGTCAGGAGAGAGGTGTGGACAGGTAGGGGCATTGCTGTGTGTAGGTGGGTCTGTATAATCAATAATGTGGGGCATATAGACACCCATTCCAGCCCAATTATTAAAACCTATTCATCCCAGAAGGGCCCAATGATGGTCAATCTCAGGACCACTGGGTCCACTTCCCCTCACAGTGCTCCAAAATGAGTGATGCATGGACAGTGATGTCTAAAACAGAAATTGCAGTTGGTGCACAAAGCTAACTCAACCCAGGAGGTCCCAGATCATAATGACCCACGAGCAGTCGCAATCACCTTTCACACAGGGTAAAATCAATCCGCACTTGCGTAACACAGAATAAACAGCATTGCGTAAATTGCAAGGCCTGAGTTTCTTCAGGCTTCCAGCACCCTCTTGTGGGCATCAGAGGCTTTGACATAGATTGCACCTATTTCCAACACACTAAAACATCATTGTGTTCGGTCCTCATGCCAAGTCAGGTTCCCCTCAAGGAAACGTAAAATTTGGTCAAAACTGCACTTGAAACAGCCTAGAAGTGGCCATGCTAAGAACGTGCTAAAACAAGAGTTGCACAGTTTGGGACTGGACCAGGCTCAACAGGACTCGGCTGCCTGCCGCATGGCAATTCGAGAAGGTTGTCAGGCTTCAAAGGCTCATTCCCCATGGCAACCAGACGGCAGCTGCCATGCAGGAGAGGCAGGCTGTGGGGGGAGGCAGAGGAAGCTCCTAGGTCACGAAGACAGAGTCCTGGCTAATGAACTACATGCCAGGAGGGAAGTCTTATAAATTGGGGGTGAGGGGTGAGGAGAAGAGGGTGGGGAAGGGGGACTAAGCCCAGATGAGCTGCACACCACTAAAAGTAATTATCTTCACCAGATACACACACAATCTATTTAGCACTCAAGTTTTTACTCCATCCACACTGACCACACACCCAACCTTCTCCTACACCTTCACTCAACAAGCCTCCAAACAGTAGGGCAATGAAAGGGCAACTCAAGGCCTTCATCACTATTTAGGCTAACTCAGCAGTTATAGGAGGAAGGCAACCTGTACAGGGAGTGAGCCCTCGCCTGTACAATGGCTCCACCCTTCTCCATGTGCACAAAGGGGATACAGAGGCACAGGTCACCTTATAAGCATGTGCTACATGGAATCCTCCAAGTATGTCCATTAATAAAGTTTTATTGTCATTCTATGATCTGATGTACAGCAGGCACCCTCAGCACCACCGATGCTGCTGCACCACCATGATAGTGTTTCGCTGAAGGACCACCTTCTCGTGTCTCTTCAGGGTACCCTTCTCTTTTTCTAGACAAGTGGAATCAGAGCAAGAGGAGTAGGGCATGTAGGAGGAATGACCAGAGGGGAAGGAGTACAGGCAGACAATAATGGTGGCCATCTGACATCACTGGACCGGAAACCCTATATCACCACCTCGGAGAAATGAACAGCAAGGGCTAAAGGGGCAGGTGTCACAGGGAGACCCCAGGCATGAGTGGTGAGCAGTCTGGTATAGGGAATCTGGAGCAGGGGTTGTTGGAGGTAGGATGCACAAGGACCACAACTGGAATGCACTCACATCGAGGCTGATGTGCAAACGCAACAGAAATGTTACATGTTGTCAGACCTCCCTGTCCAAATGCAGAACTCAACAAGGAGTTAGAGTCCATCTCTATGTTCTCACAGGTGGTGGTGTAGAACAGGACTTCTGGAGGCTATGCACGCATCTTTCCAAGGGCTTGCTGCCACACCTCTACTGGTGCAAGTGGCAGCTGCTGTGCAAGCACAAATGAAGGGGACAGACTTTTCTAGCTTCTATGCAGCCTTACCCTGATCCATTCAGGCAAATAACATCCTTCACTGTGCAGAAATAAGCCAGATTAATGTGGCAGCTTCTGCATACCTTTCTCATCTTGAAAAATTGCTGATATCATGCATTCCAAGTCAACAGGTACAGGCAAAATCTTGATTGCTAGTCAGCAGAATAATGTCTTACTCTTAAAAATTGTATTCCCTTTGCAGCAGACCACGCGATTGTGAAATAATCGTACTGATGCCAGAGCTGCCACATTATTCTGGCAAAGATTGCATATAACATCCAATGTGAAATTGATTTCTCTTTCATGGTTCTTTTTGCTGCTTATTCTGCTCTTACAATACTTATCACGGTCACCTCTAAGGGAGGGACTATAAGAGGCAGGGAAGTACAAGACAGGTCATATGGTGAGGCAAAACGTTCGCTCTACATTGCCTGTTCTCCGGGACTCCCCTTTATTTGAGGAATTAAAAATAACAGGAATTGTGAAAAGCACTTGTGCTGCAGGAAAATGTCACAAAACGATCAGGTCTATTGGTGCAAGCTGAATGAAACAACTGAAACAACATCAGTTGTGCTCCATTTTTGCAAGAGTTTCAAGTTATCTTTGACTTGAGGGATTTCTCCTTGGTGTAATTCTGTAGACTTCATTGCTTGAAATGCATCTCCCTAACCAATGAACGCCAATCTGATGAACTTGTTGTTATGTGCATTATCCTCAGCTGCTGTGGCTGCAATGTTGACTCACCATCCCTGATGGGAACAAATATTTTGCAGATGATGGAAATCCAAAACAAAAACATAAAATGCTGGAAGCAGATCAAGCAGCATCCTTGGGATCAGAGATGGAGTTGACATTTCAGGTCACGGTTATTTATCAGAACTCGGGTACGCAAGGATCAAAGTTCTTTAAACTGGATGCCACTCAACGGGAAATACCGAGATTGTGAAGCAAACTATTCCAATTTATAGGATCAGGGCATCATTCTTTAATGTGTTATATTCAGTGCAGGGGGTGTGCAATCTGGGATCTCCCAGTTGATCACCGGCGTAATATATGGTGTTAGGATTGGCTTGTGGAGGGGCATTTGGTCTGCACTGGGGACTACAATTTGCTAGCCTTCTTGTGATAGTCATCCCTGTGAGGGAGTCTCTAGTCAAATATGACTAGATGATATCCACTTCTACTCAGTGCTCCTTCTCCTGCTCTTTAGGGTCTGCCTCTTTCCCACTGGACCCAGCCTTGAACGCTACTCTTCCTTCAGCACCCACTGCTTACTTCATTTGGCTGGATCATACAGCATGCAACATACCTGGTTGGCCTATAATACAAGGTACCCTGGACTCAATGGCCTTATTAAAATAAATGTTGTCACACGGGGGGATATACATCACTCATGAAACAGCTGATAAAAAACCTGGCTTAGCCAACTGTCAATGCTGAAAAAATTAATGAGTTTTTCTCAATACTAGAGTCATTCAAAAAAACCTACAATTAAAAAAGATAAACATAATTAGAAATTTGAAATATCAACTGCCAACACTTAAAACTGCAAGAATGATTTTAAACATTTAACTAAACTTAATTAAGTCAAAAAAGTTGTACATTTCGTTTAGCTTGCTCCCTCAGTTGTTCTTCTCTATTCAGATGAATGGGCCAAACTCTCATGTAAAATGCAGGCAGATGCCCCAGTTTAAATGCTGGGATGCAGCACAACTTTGCACACTGCTGTCAGATGCCATAAAGAGTGCAACATTAAACCTCTATCTGGAAAAAGCTCTCTGGGAATAGCTGGAATCTTTTGCTGATGGTTCTAAGATGGGGAAATGATAGCAGTGCTGTGCACAACAATGCTGCTTCCCTGTTTAAATTGGCCATCATCTCCTAGCTGGCCGGAGGTTAACCATGCAGAGACAGACCCCTGCTGGGACATAGATATCAAATAAATACCAAAGGAAGAGGTTTGCATTGATGTTATGATTTCATTATAAAATTTACTTCACATTAATCATAACCATACTGAGCAAACTTTTAACATATCCAATAAGCCAGATGAAATTATAATTATTCAGAAACAGCACAGATGTCACAATGCACTAAACCAATACTTCAGTTTTAACCAGCAAGTGGTTTCCTAAGCTGAGGTCAGTAGCAAGGTTCCCTTGGTGAATAACTCAGAGGTTTACGTAGAGGTAGTTTGCTTATCATTTCACTTCCAGACTGTTGCATTAGTCAGTTTACAGCAAAGCAAGAAAAGAGCTTGCAATGAATAAAAAGTATTCATACAACTATTTGCCATGCTACCTTTCTCATCATCTATCAGCCTATCCATATTCTTTTAAATATGCTAACATGCATGTCTCATGTTGGCTATGCTTGCACAAATATGGCATGTTGCTTCTGTTAACACCTACAAAAGATGAAGAGCCACAGATGATAATTAAACCTGTTCAGATGAACACCCTGGAGTCAGCACCCTGGATGTGAAACCTACCTGTGTGGATCCTTCGATGCGCCTTTAAGTGAGAGCTCTTTGTATACACTTTATTACATCCCTCAAAGTCGCATTGGTGGACACGCCTCCTTTTCGGGTCAGGTGACTCAGATCTCTGCAATCGTCGTATTCCATGCAGGTTCTGAGCACTACAAGAGGCAGGAGGCACAGGTTACATACGTTAGAAATATTCAAATATACATACACATGGATGACCAAGTAATAAAAACTTTTAATTAAAATAAAAACATGAATGCAATAACATTCCCACATCATGTCATGCTGCTGCACACTGCTTTCCCTGGAGGACCAGAAGAATCTGCTAAGAATGATAATATTGTATGTGGAAGGTTTCTTCAAGTCTCATTTGAGTTTTCCTACCATCAGGTGTAAATTCATGAGATAAAATCTGCACCCTGTCTGTTATTTTCTCCACACACTGACAGCTGAGTTAAGGGCTGTTCGTGCTCCCAGTGAAAAGGGAAGAATGTACACAGTTTTTAATTTTGGGTCACTGAACCCAGACAGGACTACAGTAGCACAAACATTCTTCCAAGCAGTGATGCCGATGGTAAAGAATTTTAAGAGTTTGTACGTTCTCCCGTGTCTGCGTGGGTTTCTTCCAGGTGCTTCGGTTTCCTCCCATATCCCAAAGACGTACGAGTAGGTTAATATGGGTTTAAATTGGGCAGCGCGGACTCATTGGGCTGAAAGGGCCTGTTACCACGCTGTAAATAAAATTTAAATTTAAACATTAGCATAAACGTTATCAACAGGAGCAGTGATAATCTCCAGATTACTGTCAATTTGCACGTGGCTCAGGTAACAAGTAAATAGGATTAGGGAGATAAATGTGTGGTTCAAAGCACAGTGAGGTAGAAATGGTTCTGACTCATGGGACACTAGCACCAGTAGTGGGGAAAGAAAGAGCTGTTTATTTGGGATAAGCTTCACATGAATCATGCTGGGACCAGTATCCTAGTGAATAGCAAAAAATAGGGTTGTAGACAATGCTTTAAACTAAAGAAGGGGTGGTCTCCAAGAATGGGATTTTTAATAAATCAAATAATAAAAAGTTGGCACAGGATAATGAGGTGGGTGGGAGGGATTGACAAGCAAAGTGTGACAGGCTGGGGCAAAAAAGCAAACATGTATGCAGCATAGAACATATCCAGAGTTAATAAAAGCTGTAACAAAAACAAACCTTAATAGTCTTTATTTGAATGCAAGTGGCCCTTGCAATGAGATGGATGAGTTGACAGCACATATAGCAACATACAAATATGATCTAATAGCTATTACGGAGACATGGTTGCAGGGTATCCAGGACTGGGTGCTCAATATTCCAGGTCATACAATGTTCCAAAAAAAAACAGGCCTTAAGGGAAAGGTAGTGGGGTAGTGTTGTTAATCAAGGAAGGTATCAGAGCAGTGTTGAGTTGTGATATAGAGGTAGTGGATAGTAATGTAGAATCAGTTTGGGTTGAAATCATGAATAATGGGAAAGAAGACACAGGTGGGAGTAGTCCACAAGACCCAAAATGTTACCTCTTGATAGCGAGAACCATAAATGGGGAAATATCTATGACATGTTTGAAGGGAACTGCAGATGTAATGGGAGATTTTAAATCTACATACTGACTGGATGAATCAAACTGGCAAGGATGTAATTGAAGAAGAATTTGTGGAGTGAGTCAAGGATTGCTTCTTAGAACAGTATGTTACAGAACCTAGCCAGGAATAGGTTATTTTAGATATGGTCATGTGTAATGATGAAGAATTAATAAGAGATTTTTTGGTTAATAATCCACTCGGAGGTAGTGACCATAATATGATAAAATTCCAGATGCAATTTGAGGATGAACTCCACAGGACTAAACTCGCTGTCTTCAACTTAAATAAGGGCAATTATAATAGTATGAAGGAGGAGTTGTCTAAAATAGATCACAAAAATAACCTGAGAGACAGGTCAGTAGATGAACAGTGGCAGGTATTCAAATAGGTTGTCGATAACACTCAGCGAGAATTTATCCCAATTACAAAGAGGGATTCCATGAGAAAGAAGTACAATCTGTGGTTAACAGACATGGTCAAAGGTAATGTCAAATTGAAAAGCAGGGTGGCAAAAAGCTGGAGGCATTTAGGATCCACCAGTGAAAGACTAAAAAGCTCTTAAGAAAGGAGAAAATTTGAGAGAAAATGTGTGTAATATCAAAGTAAACAAAAAGAGGTTCAATGCATATATCAACAGGGAAAAGATGTGGTACTTCTACATAATGAGGCTCGTGATTTAATAACAGGAAGCAAGGAAATGACAGATATGCTAAATCAATTTTTGCATCATTCTTTTAGGCACAGGACACTGCTAATATCCCTAAAATAACAGACGGGCTAATTTCAAATAACAAGGAGGAACATATAAACATTTCAACCACAAAGGATGAAGTATTAGAGGAATTTGCAGAGCTAAAGGTGGACAAGTCACCAGGGCCCAATGGCCTGAACCCAAAGGTTTTAAAAGAAGTGACTGCAGAGATAGCAGATCCACCGGTTGAAATTTTTTTTTCGAAAGTCACTAAATTCTGGAAGGGTATCAGAAGATTGGAAAACAGCCAATGTAACTCCCTTGTTCATAAAGAGAGGAAGATAGAAGACAGGGAACTACAGATAATTTAGTTTAACATCTATTGTTATCAAGGTGTTAGAGTCAATAAACATAAAGGAAACAACTAATCATAGAGGAAAACTGAATATAATCAAACCTAGACAACAGGGTTTAATGAAAGGTAAATCACATTTGACAAATTTGCTCAAATTCTTTGAGGATGTGAAAGAGATAGTTGATAGAAAGGAACCCGTAGATGTAGTGTATAACCAAAAGGCATTTGACAAAGTGCGACATGGAGGCTGGTGTGTAAATTAAAAGGCCCAGGTATTGGAGGAAGTGTTTTAGCATGGATTGAGTTCTGACTGTCACATAGAAAAAAAAGAATAGGAATAAGTGTGTCCTTTTCAGGTTGGAAGGATGTAACCAGTGGGGTACCCCAGGGATCAGTTCTTGGCTCTCAATTGTTTACTATTTACATTAATGACCTGGAGGACGGAATAAAATGTAGGGTTTCCAAGTTTGCCAATGATGCGAAAATAGGTGGAAAGGCATGTTGTAATGAGGATATTGTGATTCTTCAATGGGGTATGGTTAGATTGAGTGACTAGGTAAAAAACTGACAAATGGAGGTTAATGTGGGGAAGGCCAAGGTCCTGCACTTCAGTAAGAGGAATCAAAAAGCAGATTATTATGTAAATGGAAGAGACTGCAAGTGAGCGAAATTCAAAGGATTTGAGGTGTTCTAGTGCATGAATCACAAAAGGTAAGCAGGCAGGTCCAACAAGTTGTTAATCAGGCAAACAGCATGTTGGCCTTTATTGTGAAGGGGTTGGAGTTTAAAAAACGGGAGGTTCTGTTACAGCTGAACAGGGTGTTGGAGAGGCCACACCTAGAATACCATGTACAGTTTCGGTCCCTTACCTAAAAATAAATATAACAGCATTGGAGGCAATCCAAAGAAGATTCATCAGGTTATTTCCTGGGATGAGAGTGCTGTCCTATCAAAAGAGGCTTGACAGTTTGGGTCTGTATTCCTTGGAGTTTAAAGGAATGAGGGGTCCTTATTCAAACATGTAAAATCCTAAAGGAGCTTGACAGGGTAGATGGTGAGATGTTTTCATGAGTGGGAGTCACAGACAAGAGGACCTGGCTACAAAATAAGGGGTTGATCAAAATAAGGGGGTGTGTAGAAATTTGTTCTCCCAGAGGGTGTGAATCTCTGGAATCCTCTGTCCCCAAGGTTGGTGGAGGGCAGATCAGTAGATATATTTGGAAGATGGAGGAACTGAGTTATGGTAAACTGGCACAGAAGAGGAGTTGAGGCCAGCATAGGTCATAGAGTCATACAGCATGGAAACAGGCCCTTTAGCCCAATTCATCCATGCCAATTGTGTTGCCCAGTGAACTAGTCCCATCTGACTATATTTGGCCCAATGCCCTCTAAACCTCTCCTATCCATGTACTTGTCCAGATGACTTTTAGATTTTGCTGATGTACCCACCTCAACTATTACTTCTAGCAGCTCATTCCAAAAACGCACCACTCTGCGTGAAGAAGCTGCCATTGATGTCCCTTTTAAATCTCTCACCTGATCTAAAACCTATACCCTCTTGTTTTTTAGCACCCCCTCCCTGGCAAAAGACTATGTGTTTTCGCCCTGTCTATGCCCCTCATGACCTTATATACTTCTATCAGGTCACCCCTCAATTTCCTACATTCCAGGGAATAAAGTCCTAGTCTACGCAACCTCTCTTGTAACTCAGGCCCCCCTGCAACATCCTGGTAATGATCATATTGAACAGCGGGGCTGGTGACCTACTTCTGCTCTTAATTTCTTATGTTCTGGTAGAGTGCCCTGTGGCAACATGCAAGGCCTCAGCAAGGTTAATTTGGCAAAATGAAAATAAGAATTATTGATCACTGATATCAAAGATACCAGCACAAAGATTTTAAAAAATACAAGATCAACCTATTTTTTTTTATTTTTCATTTTCCTTTCTTCAAACTATTCTTACATCCCTTTCCAGCTGCCATGCATAGTTCTTACCTAGGTATTGGATAGGTAAACCAACAGACAGAAGAAAACCTAGAAATTATTAATAATACAAAGGCAGCAGATCCTTCAGATCTAAAGCAGAACTTACAGTATGCAGTGGGACAGGATTGTGTATTTTGTGTGAAATTCCAAATAAAGAAGAAAAGGAAAAGGAGAAAGAAAAAAGGTAACCATTGTCACAAACAAAACAGAGGTTGATCTTGGTAACTTACAGTCCCAGGCGAATCCATGTGTAGAGGCACCTATGAGAATATGCTGAAAACCTGACAATAAATCATTTGTTCCATAGCTTTAAGATTTTGCTTCAATAATTGGGTGAACATATCTCTAAGTGGCTCACAAAACACTTGTTCTCTGAGAAAATGTTCCTGAAGAAGGACCACTCCAACCATTTTTTTCTCTCAAATGGTCACTGAGGTTTCGAATTCCACATGTGCCAGCATAACACTTTCTGCCTCTGTGCAATGAAAGCCAATAAACCACAGAGAGAAATTTTTTTAAAAAGATAGTACAAAACTAAAGTGCTAAAGTTCCTGAAGTGAAAACACAACATGCTAAAAGTACCCTTCACATCAGGGTTAATGCTTAATGCTTCGTCATCAGATTCTGAAACACTAACTCTTTCTCGCTTCACAGATGTTGACTGCCTGCTGAATATCTCCAGCATTTTATGCTTTTAATTTTTAAAGATAAACAAGCATATTCTCCAACCCCTCTATGATAATCCAGTAAAACACTAAGATACCAGTTCTCGGCCATGGATGAACGATGCCAATGAACGTGACCTACAATTTGTCCCGTGCCCTTGAAACAATTTTGTAACCCAGGAGCCAACACACACAGCTACTGTATTATAGAGCTCAATGACTAAATATAATCTCAATTGGTTTTTAAGAACCAAGGAAAATTGAAATAGTTGCAAAGAAGAACCTTCAAATACATACACTGGTTTCTGACAAAAGACCCATCATAAGATAAGATTCACAAGCTGAATTAAAGACTGGAATTCCGATCATTTAGAAGATCTAACCTCATGAAATAATGTAGCCCCTGTTAGGACGATGGTGCAGATCTATATTTAAGTGTCTGCATTCTCATCATTTTTGTTCTCTTCTCCCTCATTTTCAGAAGAGGCTCTTTTCAGATTAACAAGCACTTGCATCGGCTAACTCTGAACAAGGGAAAATGCTTCTATCCAGTAACTCAGAAATTTAATTGAGACAACTCCTGCCAGAAAGGTACCACTGCCACCTCAGTGCCAAATGTATCTGTACCAGGCCAGCCACATCAATGGCCGTCTCAGAATACTGTGGAAGGCAGATCATTTGTTCAATTACAGGTATCAAGAGACTGAAGTCCCTTGCTGGATATGACTGTCCATGGATGGATATGGCTGTCCATGGATGGATATGCTATTTACATTAGCTAGGCTGACAATCTTCCAGTGTCAGGCACACAACCAATGATGCCATTGTTTGGAAAAAGTACTTCCCGTCTGTCCCGACAAAGAAGCAGAAAGTTCCATACTATTTATGACCATTATGAAACAATCCCACTCAATCCTGGAGCACATTGTGCTAGCTTGTTGCATTCCTCCTCATTAAAAGTATGGCACTGCTAACACTGGGAGATGGGGGCAAGATGTTGATTGTACATCAGATACCTTCCAAAATCCATTGAGTGTGCTAAAAGTAACAAAGGGTGTATTTTCCAGTAATTCACTGCTGGGATACAGAGTTAATAGATGCCTCAGAGGTGGTACTTCTGTCAATACTTTGTTAATGAGGCATTGTAATGACCATAACTGGTCACTCAAGGTAAACTGGATATCTCAGGGCAGAAGGCAAAGACATTTCCATCTCTGAAAGGTCAGAGAGTCTTCAGAGACACCATATAATACCTGGACTTCTCTGATGAACAATCTAAGTACAGGCTCAGTTTTTCACAGTTGTCATTAGCAAGATATGTGACCTTCTGCAGTAAAATCTTTGGCCATGATCTTGTACCAGAAATGCTCTCTCAATGGACGTCAAGGTCATATTGATACTCAACTCTGTCAGCAAGAGGATCATTGCAGGCAGCTCTTTATTATGTCCCAATTTGCTGTTCTTTGTTACATCAGAGAAGTCACAAAGACAATGCATACATGAAGCAATGATTTACTTTACTTTGATTTCAGTGAGGAAAAAGTGCACTTCGGGCACTGGGGATTTGTCAGCATTGTTGGTTTCCCATAATTGTAGGCAGTCATTGACTGCATGCACATGCCCATAAAGATGATCTTTAATAACCTTAACCATTGTTAGAACAGGAAAGTTTTCCACTTCCTCAATGTGAAGGCCCTTGAAGATGATGAGGTGAAATTTCTTAGGAACAGATTCAGTCTTTCCAGGAAGTACACATCTTCTTCATCCTCAGGGAGTTCAGATTACTGGACATTAAAGCAGCCAGCACCACCTGGAAGGATGGATGATGGGAATAAAGCCTATTCTCTACCTTCCTGATTTTTTACATCAGTGCACTCTTCAACCAAGTAGTTGACTGCACATATGATGAGAACCATGCAATTACAATCATGGTTGAGAACGCCTTTGGTTTCGTGAAGGCGAGATTCTCTTGCCTGCACCAGTCTGTGCACACCAAGCAGATGTGGAAACTTCACTGACATTTGTTGCATATTGTGCAACCTTGGCTGCTTAAAGAAGTGCAACAAGGACACCTGGAAACCCAGGTAGAGCCTGTTGGGCTGAAGGTGTAGGAGAAACAGAAGGAAGAATGCTGACTTGCTCGTTCCTCCATGGCTCAATCTGTTGCGGTTGTGTGGCTGCCATGGGGAGTTTGTGTCTTTAAGGGCTAGCACACATCTCTGGTTGCAAAACAAAGGGAGATGCACAAAATCAGGTGACGATCCATTAGGATTCATGCAGATCCTCCTTTCGTGCTGTATGTCAACCAGCTAATTCTGCTTCAATTGCCAATTTCATTTTTTTGTAGGGGAGGATGCCAATTAGGCATTGGTACTAAACACAGAAAGACTTCACTGCACCAATTCAGTTACCAGGTGTCACAATGTTGATCCGGAGCAAACCCACAGAGAACCCAAATGTGGCACACCGATACAAGACTGGAGTCAGGATACTTCCTCAGGACAAACGCAGGCAGTAACTGGAAGGAATCTTGCCTCAGAGATCAGAAGA
>JARFYF010000112.1:66205793-66216260 GCA_030265395.1 Rhina ancylostomus | reverse complement strand
AGAGCAGCAGAGACTTGGTAAGAGTGTGTGTGTGTGTGTGTGTGTGTGTGTGTGTGTGTGTGTGTGTGTGTGTGTGTGTGTGTGTGTGTGTGTTTTGCTGGCAAAGCTGGCATTTGCTGCCCATCCCTAGCTGTCCTGAAATGGTGAGCCTTTTTCTTGAACCTCCTGTAGATGGTTTTGATGCTGGTTCAATCATACAAGTTGATGTGGGACTGGAGTCCAAGCATGACAGGTTTCGTATTTCAGTGTCAGCAGTGGGCTCAATTGTAGTACACTTGCTTTGCTTTATGGGAGCCTGATACATGCATCAGTTCTAACAGTGACTAGGTGCATTATATTGGCAATAACATGGAGATAATGGAAGGCACTAGAATTGAGGTTTACTGCGTCTCAACGGTTCTAGGGGCACTTATATTGATTCTAGATATCTAATTTCTTCAAATATTCCTCTTGACTGAATTTTAGGAAGATATGCAGCCACTGAAAGACTAATCCTATCTCACTTAACAGAAACCCTGACCAGCGACTTGTTCCTCTAATCCACGACCTATTGGCCTACCACACAAACCTACCAGCATAGTTATTGAGATTAGCAAGCACAGTCTGGAGCTTGAACTTGGGACCTTATCAGCCTATATGACAGCACTGTTCACTGAATACATTCTCTGAGCAATCAGGGAAACAGTGCTAATTTTTCACTGGCTGTTGAACAGAGAAAGACAATTTGCTCTTATGGAGTTGTGCAACAACATACATCATCATCATTTAAAAAAAATTTTGATCTTTTGTGTAAGTACTTTGTATTCTCATACATACAATAGCACTGGTTGTGTAATGGATGCACCTACACCAGTAACCAGGTCAGGCAACAGTGCTATTCCCATACCATCGTTGAAAAAGATGCCATTAAGTTAATACACAATGCTGCAGTTTTGCTAGATGCTGTCGACTTTGAGCAGTGTAAAGTAAAACATTTATTGTAGGTATATACAGTAAATGGAGGAGAATGTGTATTAAGTTTATCATGCTTAAAAGGAGCAGAATATACTCTGAAAATGAACACTGCTCAGCAGTCACTGCAATATAAATGGTGAGTGATAATCTTACTACTTCTCCCCTACACTGGAACTTGTGCAGAAAAATGATTTTAAAAAATTGCACACAAAAAAAAGGCTTCCAGTATTCTGAATGGATTGATTTCTAAACCGTCTTAAGAATTTAAAAGGAACTTCAAGTTCCAGTTTCAGCTAAACCTTACATACTAGTTGAAGAGATTTACCTAAATCTCCAGCTCACTGACTGATGCCTCAAGGTTAAGCAATCACAGCAAGATTATTTGGCTCTGCGTATGGAAAGATAATCAATTGCTAAATCAATATGGTCACTATACAGCATAAGTTCATTGCATCAAAATTGCAGGCGATCTAAACAATTTAAGAGTCAATCAGAAAACTAATCAATTTCCTTACCTGCACCTTCACTTTTTCCATCATCTCCTATAAGAGGGACAGTGATTGATGATGTCATACCATCTGGCTGCACTGCTGTGTAGACCACAGGCAATGATTGGACAACCACAGGCAAATGTTGGAGATTTCCCATTTTCCTGGGTAAACTGATTGACGGCACAGTGTGTATGACATGCAGAATCTGCTGACCTCCAACCCCCTGGGACGAGGCCAAAATTGAACCTGGTGATAACACTGCTGGGATGGCTGAAGTAACATTGACTGGTCCCCCAGATGAGATGTCCGAAGAAGAATATGAAGAGGTCACTGTTATAACTGGAAGTGACGATGAAACCAGTGGCACTACTGGTGAGGTCCTAGATTTATTTAAGGACAAATCAACAGGTTCTGTCTGTGGCTGGTTATCATCATTTGAAAGTAGTTCCTCTGGTGGTTCCATCTTAATGTTGCTTAGTAACACTGGTGCATCTTTCTTCAGATCACCAAGCAGCATAGAAGATTCCATTTTCACATTATTTATCAACATGGGGACTGATTCCGTTCGTTCGCATTCAGAGGCTTGGACTGACTGTGAAAAGAAAAGATTTCTTTTTATAATGTTTATAAATGTCAAACCTTCCATTTATTATTTAGTTTAGTTACATTACAGTGCAAATAAATTGATTTGTATGATTTTCTTCAAGCATTTAAAATATGTTTTAAAAAAAATGTGAACTTTTTGGCTTCACCACTGCTGCCAAAAATAGAGCAGAAAATAATGCTAAAAATATTATGGAAATGACTATAAGACAAAAGATCACTGTACTGTTCATTAGACCATGCAAGACACTTGCCCTTGAAAACAGAACACATCTTATAACTGATTTGACTGTGATAATTCAGCTTAAGTCTTAATAAGTTCATATATTTCACATTTCAAATAGGTAGTGTAGATTAGTTGGTGGAAGCTTGTTCAACTACGCTGGTGGTGTAAGTAATGCAACATATGAAAATTTGTCAATGGTATTCAAACTATCTCTCAGATCAACACTGCTGCAGACCCAGAAGTTTATTCAACACAGGAGTGTGCCCCTCAGTTTGGTACATTTATTCCCCGTGGAAACTTCTGTGTTACAGCCAGAACTACACTCCAGAAGTACTTACCTGGTGCTTTGAGACCACTGTGTGGTAATGCAATGACCTAGCACACCTGCAGAAAACTCAGTTCCCCTCTACAAACACTGAACTGGCAGAGCAAATTATCACTTACTAACTGGGTGCATATATCTCAACAGCTTAATTATTTCACATTTTATAGCTGCTTCTTTGTAATTCTGTTGTATTTTAGCTATTCTGACTTAGCTATTCTGCTATTAGTGTGTATATCAATTGCTTTTTGGTTAAATTGCTTGAGACCAAAAAATCACTTGCAGAACACTGAGCTCTGCAGAACATTGCAAAAATCAGTGTTACCTAAATCACTCCCCTTTTGCTTCTCTCCTCTCCTGAAAAAGTTAAGTTCATCGATAAACTACTATCCCTAAGTGGCCAGAGAAACTTCAGGATCTCATCATGAGAAGCCCTGCAGCAGATAATAGTGGTAATTCCCTTACTGTTATAGCGTCATTGTGTAAAGGATGCATACCCACATATTCAAGCAGAAAGATCAATCTAAATCAAGAGCAATGAAGAGGCATCCATGAATTTGATTGTAAATCTAATGTCTTTATTTTTTCCAGAAACCAGGACCAGAAATAGGCTGAAGTCAGAACAGACATCAAAATTGTTAAACATCTTGGAAATCACAAAAGCTTTTGGCACAGAAGACCATTTGGCATATGCTGGTTAATCCCAGTTCCTAGCTCTTGGTCCATGGTGCTGAGGATGCTGTTCAAGTACTCATTTGGGTACTTCTTAAATGTAATAGAAGGAAGAATATTTCAGTGAAGGGTGAAAATTCATCTATGGTGCTTTTCTAGAAATACTTGCATCACTATTCATTTATCAGAGGTTAAAATTACAGAGCTTCCCAGTGATCCCTCACTCATCCATTACATCAACCAAAATTCCATCCCCGTGACCTTTTGTAAAAGGTTGCACAATGTGACATTGCTAATTCCTCTCAGTCAACCCAGATGAGCATATTAAAATGAGTGACAGATTGAGTTTGTACACAATTTATGTGCTACTCCCCTCTTTATACATATAGCATTAACAACCCTGCCCCCCTTCCACCTACCTTTCCCTGAAACTTAGAACTTGAGCCTATTTCAGTAGGGTGCAGCCAGACCAGATGGTCCACCTTAAACATCGTGACATTGACCACACAGTAGTTTTGTCATTTACACGCCTACTGAAATAGGGTCTTGTGACTCCTCATAATTGGAGCATATCTTACGCTGCAAGGTTAGCTACAGCAATCCTGCCAGTGCATTAGAATCACCATTTTTGATCACAAGTCAAGTGCAATGAACGTGATGCTCTCATACACTTTCATATGCTGCAAGAATGATTTTCTGAAACCTGTCAGCATTTTGACTCACAGTAGGGTCCAGCCCTTAAAGACCCTCTCTCTCTCTACAAGTTCACACTACCGCTGCAAGCGGTGTGGCCTTTGAACAAAACAGGAACTGGTTCAATCCGTTTACTGGTCTTGTACCTCAAGGCTCTCCTTCGTCTGATGCTTTCACCATTCATCTCATTCAAATGCCAGGAAAAGTGAGAAGTGAAACAAGTAGGTGAAGGTAGGTGGGAAGCGGGCAGGGTGGGTCAGAGAGAAGGGGGAAGTGGAAATCAGACTCTTGCTGTGGACCAATCACACAGCCTCCCCTTTTGCTCCCATTGTTCCTCCCCAACTATTTCTACAAGTTTGAGCTTTTTCACTTCTAACCTTTCCCAGTTCTAATGAAGTCATCAACCCAAAATGTTAACTCTGCTTTTCTCTCCACAGTAGATGCCTGACCTCTGAGTATTGTCAGCTTTTTGCCTTTTGATTGAGAGGACTGTTCGGTCTAAATGTACATCTAAATATATGCACACACAGAAAAAGTGAGACTCCTGAAATTGTTGAATTCAATACTAAAACCAGAAGGGTGCAGCCAGATCAGATGGTCCACCTTCTTGTTTGCCTACTAAAGTGGATAACCTCATGTAATACACACTGTACTGCATCTGCCATGTATTTGCCCATTCACCTAACTTGTTGGCGTTGCTTTGAAGCTCTGTTGGTTCTTCCTCCACAATCTCACCCAGTTTTGTGTCATCGGCAAACTTAGAAATGTTACAGTTGGTTCTCCTGTCCAAATCATTGATGTATATTTCATATAGTTGATGGGATTATCAGGTCTCTTTCACTCACTTGTGGAACTCTCTAAATCCTCTGCAGTCTCTGCCTCCTCCACATCAGCAACAGTGGACATTCCTACTAGCCGTCTGCTCTGGGAAATGTGCCTTAAAGGACTGATGCCCTTCTCAGAGAGTTCTGCTATAAATTGTCAGAAGCTACAGTTGAAGAACCTGGACCTGTTAGGAATCACAAAGCCCTATTCAGCAGCGGTGTAAACCACCATACCATTGCTTGGCCAATGTGACGTTTATGGGGAAGTTGATTGGTTGTTAACCTGTTCTGCAGCATGCGTTTAGTGCACCAAAAAGTGGTGCAAAATTCCATTTCAGGTCTTAATGCTCCTACAAGGCGAGGTACCCTGGCTGCTTAGGATTCCCATTCAATTGGCAGAAAACACAGTGGAACGCTCATGATACCTCAAGTCCTGTGTCAAATGGTCGACCGTAACATCTTTCTATCTAAAGCCATCCCCTTTTCCAGCACGGGTCATTTGATCATGCACAGAAACAAACATCAGTGTTTAATCTACATCACTGGGGGCATCTATAAAAATAGTCATGTTTCTTAAGGAATGTGTTAATTCAAGGTTAAGATCTTTATGCATTTTGTTCGGTTGATATTGATGACAAGAGTGCTATATCAGGCTTACAAGTAGTGGTATTTATGCAAATAGCACTATGGAAATGCAAAACATTCCACTCATCAAGTTTATCAGCTCAGGCTCCCATCAGATGCCTTCACTAATAGAAGTCATTGCATATATAGTCCAATTAAATGGATAAGCACTTCGCCATTATGGTGAGAGCTTTCTGTAATTCAAGCAATGACTGAAAAAATTTCTTGAGATTTATCTTGATGACAATTACATCACTATGTAAATTGCAAGTGCTGACACATCTATCAACGTGAGTGCCTGCAAAACTCTTTAATGTATGCATTTAATTGAAATAAAATAGCGCTGGCCCTGCTGATGGATCCCCATAATCACAGCTGTAATAGGGAAGCGGACTTGGTTTGGTGCACAATCAATATGATTAACCTTCATCACTGAGCCCCTTAAAGTAATAAAAATTTTGGGAAGGTTGGAAGGTCTGCAATACACCTACAGTGTTTATGTTTCCTTTGCCTCTGGGTCTTGTTATGCCACATTTATTAGTAGCTCCCCAAAGGTCACGTCCAGTGTACTGTGTTCTCCTCTGTAGACAAGCAGAGTCCTTAAAGAGCTTCTGCATAAGGTCCACATGAGCGAAAGGGAAGATGAACCATGTTACACTGACCTCTCGCTATGGATCCCAGTTAAATAAAAAGGAATTATGTGCATTGTCCCTTAGTTCCATCCTGGTAGATGTGGCAGAGACATTCTCTTTTTGACATGCTGTCAGGGACATGAAAATCCACAAGTTTTCCTGAAACTTTACTCCATGGGTTCCTTGTCTGGAATGGAGAGAAGTTTTCAGGAAAATTTGTGGATTTTCACGTCCCTAAGATTCTCTCTGCCACATCAGCTCACACAATTCTCATCCCCTAGCACCCACTGTGCCTGATGAAACCCCCCTCTGGTCAGTGCAGGCTGCAGCCTCTAGGATGGTACAGTTAGCAAAACTGCAATTAGAGTAAGCACGTGGATTCTCCACTCACTTCCTGGTGATCCTGTGGCTTTTATTCCAGAAGTGTCAAGCTGTAGGAGTTGAAGCATGAATAGGAGTCAAAAGCTTAGGAAGGAGAGGATCTCTTATCTTCTAACAACCAGAATGAATTTTTGTTTCAAGATATTTTCTTTTGGATTCGGATCTTCTTTCATGGTTTCAAGGAAGACCTAGCACAAATAAAGTGCATGATGTTATTTTGCACTCCTGTATTCAATGTTCATTTTAGGTTGTGTGTTTGTTTCTTATCCTATTTTCTGATCTGGATGGCAGTGTAGATTTTATATTCTTTAATAAGTGCTATGTCCGGTTACTCACACAGATGGACAGTTCCAGTATCCACTGCCAGGTGATAAATCTTACAGATGCACACATACAGAGTGCTGAAATTTTTACAATTCTAGATGTCATAAATGAATATTGCAAAACAAGTTTAAATGAACAGTTGACACTTTGAATTATTTTCCAGAAACCTCTTGGTAGGTCATTGCTGATGACTTTGTGGCTGCAGGTTTATGAGTAAAGGCGGAAGATACATCTGAAGACCGCAAGAAACACTGAGATGCATTTGTCAAAAAGTGTAGCAAGTTTGGCATGGTGCCAAATACAGAGAACCTTTAGAGGCAAGAAGTCATGTTCTTTTGAACGTACTGCAATATGCCATGAACTTTGGACAGATACAGCCATAATTAAAGCAGGTTTGGAGATGCCAACATGGACTGATGCAGTGGGGATCTAAGATCCAAGTAAATTTCTCTTTCATCTAAAATTAGGGGCTGCCCATTTCAGTAAGAGATGTGGTAAATTTTCTTCTCCTATAAGATCATGAGTCTTTGGGACAGAAGGCCCCAGAGGCAGACCCTTTGAATATTAAGACAGAGGTACATAGATTCCTGAGAAGCAAGGAGGTGAAAGATCATGAGGATAGATGGAATTGTAGAGTTGAAGTTACAATCAGATATCATTAAATGGCTGTGCATACTTGAGAGTTGAGTAGCCTATTCCCACTCAGAATTCAAATATTCATACATAGGCATTGAAAAGATGCTCAGAGATTTAACAAGAGTGGTTTTGCGGAACGTCTTAAAAAGTGGTGCTGCAAAATTTGAAGCTGTAGTGTCTAATATGGGTTTTAGATACCATCATAAAGAAAAGTTAACTTTTACAAGGTGATACGTCTCAGATGGAAATTGGAGCAACAATGACGCAGAATGGACAAAATTTTCCTTGTGCATTTATGGCATTAACAAGAGAAGAAATGAGGCATGCACAAATTAAGAAAGAGCTCCTAACAATTGTATTTGCTTGTGACAGGTCAGGACCATTTAACTATGATGGGGCATAGTGAACATTGAAACAGAAAATCGACCATTGGAAGAAGTTCTCAGATTACAAAATAATACACATACAAGTTTACAGAGAACATTGCCAAAATCACAAAACTTTCCTTTGAAAGTAATATATAAAAAGTAGAAATGATGATTTTGGCAAATACACTGAACAGGACATACTTACCAAAAATTAATTCTGTGGTTTTGGAAGAAATTGACCATTATAAACCACTTTCAATTAGAGAAGCAGTTTGTGAACACATTTATTATGCAACCGAAGATGATACCAGATATGAGTAACTACAAGTTGTTATTGAATAAACTGGAGGTGCCCGAATGTCTTCATTCTCACTTTGACTTTCAAAACTTATTAACTATACAAGAAAACATAATATTCAAAAGGACATCAACTTATGGTGGTAGATGTGTTGTACAAAAAACTAGTGCCCATTGCTCAATGTACAATGGTTTCAAAAGTTGTAATTGTCATGTGTGAGACTTTCTCTATTGGTCTATGAAATAAAATCATCAGAGCATAAACAACATATTTCAAAATATGGTATTTGCTTGGTAGATCAAAATTTGCCAAGTAAGAACCTCTTCTTAGGTAAGACATTGTGGCTAGGCCAAGGGTGGAGCTTTGTGCTGATCTTTGCCAGTAATCATCAATGCTATCTCAGTTACTTTACTGATGTGGTTGGATGTACTTCACCTACAACTGGCTGCAATTTGAAAAAAAACTTCAAATAACCTTTGCAAGATTTGAAAAGTCATCATCCCAGTTACTGATAATGGACCACAATTTGCAAAGACATCATCAAATGCCAGTCACTGCCTGTAGACCTGGAAGGTGGCATCAACCACCAATGTGATTGAAGAACTATGTGCTTTTAGAGTGCCTGTTGTGATTATATGCTTGAGGCAATTAAACAGCGACTTAGTTGTCCTAGGGAAAAGAGGTATGGAATTAATGCAGCAGGAGGAAGTACATTTATGGAGTTCTTGGTGTCCTTGTGAAAGCAGCAAACAAAGCACACTATAAAATGTTCATCCCCTTGAGCTTTAATTTACATAATTTCTTCATTTTAAGTCATTTTTAACATGCAAAATCTTGATATTATTATAGAAAAATCAATAGCCCAGTGTGTGCTGAAATTGTGCAAGTATCAGCCATTTCTCCACAATCACCACACCAAGTGTTATTTTCCCTTCAAATTCAGTACCTGAATCTTCAATAGAATCTACATTTTCTTTACCATGATTATGTCTTGTTTGCTAAGTAGACTTCTAGATTAAGAACCACAGTTCAATAATTTGATCTTCCAGTCTCGTGCCATGTGTTCTCACCAATGACACACTGTATTCTCCTTGTATTAGTGATGAATACTACAATATAGTATACTTATGCCCTACAATATAGATCTCAGTTTGCAGGCAACAGCCATGTTACAGGGGAGGGTGCATTGCAAAGAATCAGTACATGATTTTCTGTAACGTGAGGGTACATTATCAGTGCTTGTGTTAAGTGTGTTTATTTTTAAATGTATTGTGTGTTTATTTACTTTTTTCCCCTTACAAGTTCCATGAGAGTGAATTTTATCCCGTATCTCAAACTTTTGGGCAGTGATTTGTATAATATGCAAGGGCAAATTTCCATTACCAGAATACCCATAAGGTGGGGGTCAACTGCAATTTCACAATATGACAGATAGTGTAAGGGAATCTGGTCATTTGGGAAGGTGCTAATCATGGCAGCATGTGTCCAGTCATGGACACAGTCATGTGTATTAGAGAGAAAATCACATTATTGTATTATTATGTCATCCAACATCTAGTGCAGAAAAGACCACCACCATGCAAAAGATTTCCTGAGAAACTACATTTCAATAAAAGTTGTCTGGGACAGAGGAGGAAAAATTCTCACATCCCTTATTAAATGGCATTTGGTACTAATCTCCTGAAGCAATACAATATTCAAGTATGGCATAATACTAACACTATTTGACATTACACAGACCATCATGGGCCAGTGCTGCATTCTGGCTTCGAGGTATTAGGCATCAAGCATAACAGAACTAAGGCCTGAGACACAAAAAGTTTGGCAGGAGCCCGAGTTAGCAGTCTCCATTTTGCTGAAATTAAACCAAAGGAAATTCTAGATCATTGGCTCTTAATAGTTTTGAATCAGACTGTTGGAAGAGTGGCAATAGTCATCAACCTGAAATATTAACTGTTTTTCTTTCCACAGATGCTGTTTGACCAGTTGAGTGTTTCCAGGATTGCACATTTTTATCCACTTTACTGAAATTGCTAGACTTGCAAAGTTTGGCCACGTCACAACTTTTTGCATTATTTCAAAAGTGCTGTGGGTCCCTGAGAAGGCAAATAGTTGAATATCCTTTTCAAAAAGTAGGACTTCAGATGGTGCAGCAGACTTGACATCTTAAATTATATGGACATGAGACACTGCACATGCTGGAATCTGCAACAACACAGGAAGCAGTGGAGGAACTCAGCAGGTCAGGCAGCATCTATGGAGGGAGATGGATAGTTGATGTTTTGGGTCAAGATCCTTCATGTGGACTGAAAGATAGAGGAGGTGGCCAGTATTAAACAGTGGAGGGAAGAATGGGGCAAGGGCTGGCAGGTGATAGGTGGATCCAGGTGCCGTGGGGGGAGGGGGTAAAAAAGAGGGG
>JARFYF010000112.1:66192098-66204182 GCA_030265395.1 Rhina ancylostomus | reverse complement strand
ACTGTACTTATTTCCAAATATATAGTGCCCCTCCTGTACGTGAGGTCAGATTTGGTGTCCAATCCCATGGATCATTTTCTCATTTGACAGCGAGCCAATGGTTGCCAAGGTAACGAGAAAAGGGTATGAACTTATTGAAGGAGAACTGAAAAATTGCACTGTATGCTTTTCACAGGTGCTGCTGAAGAGGGTGTGGGTCTTTAAAAAAAAAGACCTGAACTGTACCAGAGAAACAGGTCAAATCAGTCCAAACCATTCGAGATGTACACAGACACAGAAATTTTCTACTATAAAAACTGGAAGCTTCATTATAGCTTTCCCCCCCATCAAAAGCAGCCTGCTGCATGCATCAGGCACTTTACAAAGGCCTCTCTGTAGATGTCCAGTATGGAACAGTCAGCTAGTCTACCCATGAGAAAAGGGATTGCCACAGAGTGCAGCAAATACTCTGCCCAACTGAAAAATGCGTTACTGGGAACTAACCTAATTGTAAATACAACTTAGACCTTAAGCAGCTTTTTACATTCCAGACAATAAATAACAAGGTGGGTGACTTGGATCAAGAGTTGTACTTCAATAACATCCCCCTAATATTCCCACATAATGGGTATGAGTCAAACAGGGTGAAAATAAACTTCTCATCTACACGTAGTGAATGGATGCTCTCAGTAAACATGTAGTAAGTCAATAGGAACATCAAACAGAAAAATAATTTGATTTATTCAATGCACTTTTTAAAATGTGTATTTTATTTTGAAACACAATGGCCTGCATATTCTGCTGACCAGCAACCCACCCAACCTGACCAGTCACATCCTTGAAGCCCATAGAGGAGGTTTCCAGGTGCAGTCTTCCTCTGGCAAGCTGGTTCCCAGTTGATAGACACGGCCCAGTGCAATGCAGCACCTCTGCAACAGATGGGCCCTGCCCCCAAGAATTGCTTTGACCGTTGGTGAAGCCCTCTCCCCAGCTTACCCACTGTCAAATAGTTTGGCCATTGTATTACATTAATAAAAATAAATTAAACAAATTAAAATATTGAATAGAAAACATAGAAAACTACAGCACAATTCAGGAAAACACTTAAATTGATTCAATATTAAATCAAAAAGGAAGTTAATTTGTAGTTGACTGTAGCAATTTCTTCCTGATGAAATCACTGTGCCCCTGCATAGTGGGCTGATTTCCATTCCCCTTATTGGATTCCACAATCAAGTCCAGCAGTGGGGTGCAAGTAAGCAAAGCAACAGTGATCAGTTGTACTGTAGCTCAGAACATCCACTTTGCTTGGGAATCCCATAATTCCACCCAGTTAAACAGATAATAGCGAAATTGCCAGATGAAGATTCGGGTAATTGAAGTAATGTAATTATACCAGTTTCAATTCCATGAACATTAAAAATCTAAATCATGCAAAATAATGACAAATCTAATAAATTTATTAGTAATTGTATTTTATCAACCCAAGGAAAATCTTTTAAAAAGTACTTCCTTTACAATTTCTTTTCATGATTTTCTCTTTTTTTTCCTGCGAGTCCATTATTATTTTATTAGATTTTAGGTAGTTGCCATCCATTAACCCATCAGTATTACCGGCAATACGTAAACCTGAATGCAATGAATGCTCCCTTTCAGGCCAACCTTGTAACAGTATTAGAGGGAGTGGCCTGGAAAGTCTCCACTGTAAATAACAAGAAGGAAGTGTGACTTCATATCTGTTCAGGAGCCGCCCAAACCCAGGAAACCAAATTACATGCCGCTCAAGAACATTTTCCCGCATATTATGTTGGTGGGGTCAGACATTGCAAATTGGCTGGTCTGATGTTCCAGAGCATTTGGAATGGAGCTATTGCAGGATACATGGAAAACTAACAGGATCATAAGCCCTTTAGGCAGCCATTTGACTCATTGTGCCTGTGTTAGGTCTTTGGGGAAAAAAAACACCATCCAATTGGTCCGGTTTCCCTACTTCTTTTGCACAGACCTGCAAATAGATCCCTTCAATATTTGTCCAATTCCCATTTGAAAGTTTCTAATGAATCTGCTTCCATAACCCTTCAGATACTTTATTCCAAGGTGCATCTTACTAGGAAAAAAATAGTATCAGCTCCACTCTGGTTCCTTTACCAATCACCTTGCACCTGCCTTCTTTGCTTGCCAACCCAAGTGTTTACCTACCAGCTGGGCTCATATGCAACACACATACTTGGACATTCTGAAGGTTAGCCACAAGTATGCCCCATGGACATATCTAGACATTTGAGGATTGAGGTACAGGAATTTGTTCTCCAAATGTGTGCTTCCCAATCTTTTCTTCTACTAAATTGTTCCAACTTCCTGAAAACACAGCAAACAACAAGGAAAAACATCTCAGACTTGTGGCCTAAAACAATGCTGTGCTCATCAGATCACCACTGCTGCCTCCTTGCATTTCAGAATTCTACCCAACAGAGCACGGTATCACTGGTAACATCACTGTCACACTTTGGCAGCTTAATGTTGATTCGCACTCCCTGGACTAAAATAGCTACACTACTCTTTAACGATGTTGAAACAGCATTGAGTCGTCCACTGGTGTTTTAGACATCACAAAAATCAAGAGCTTTAATTGCGAAATCCACAGAACAGCACTGTCAGGTTTCTCTGTGTAACACACGCTGCGTCAGTTTCAGTATGTCATTCCCTATTGATATATTACAAGTTCACACATCTCTGGTACTTAGCCTTGCAGGTGGAATCTCTGCAGACAGGAGATAGAGATAGACCATTGTAGAAGCAACACCCTTAGCACATTACTACTTAATGATGCTGCACTTGCAGAAGTGGGTGGGAAAGTGCACCCAGGAAGTTACAGGGACCTGAACAGGCAATGTTTGCAGGAAGTGTATTTGTTATGCAAGGGATACTGACTGATGACCAATTTGTGTTTCAATGCTGTTGATATCATTTGCTGGGGTATTACACGGCAGGGAAAAGTAAGTGTCAAAGCAAATGAAATCCTGCTAAAAAATTCGGAGTCTAGTCTGAAAACAGGCCCTAAGACACAAAGAAATGAGTACAAAATTACTCTTTGGGGTTTTGCCAATTTTCAACAGGGGAGTGCTGTTTTCTTTTTGGAGTTGTGGAAAGAAATTTCCAGTCCCATGAGTTTCAATCAACAGAAAGCAAAGTGATCCAATTTAAGCCTCTCATTTGCACTGCAATTTCCTTTAAGATGCTCTTTATAAACTAATCCTTTGGCCAAGCTTAAGGATGCCTGTCCTAGTTCCTTAGTTTGTGGCTCAAAGGTTGTTTGATAATGCTCCTTTTATACACCTCAGGATCTTCCACTATATTAACAATTCATAAATACATGCTGCTGCTCTGTTGACGTAGGGGACTCTGCCTCACTCCCCTCTGAGTAGCAAAGTCTGCGATTTCCAAGAGACCAGAGAAGGCAGAAAACATTGAAAAGGGATAATGGAGAGTACAACGTAACTGCAAATAAGTAATGCATTATTGACAAAAGCAAACACCAATTCACGTGGACTTCTAGCTCAAGAAGAGCACAGCTTGTTACAGTCTGCCAGACCACCAGGGTGGCACATCAGCAGAGTAGTTAGCATAACACTATTACAGTGCCAGCAATTGGGGTTCAATTCCTTCTGCTATCTGTAGGAGTTTGTATATTCTCCCCATGACTGTGTGGGTTTCCTCCCACATTCCAAAGAGCTACAGGTTAGGAGGTTAACATGAGTCTAATTGGATGGTGAGGGCTTGCTGGGCTGGAAGGGCCTGTTACCATGCTGTATAACTATAAAGACCTGCCAAGTTAAGGTAGCAATCGGCAATTCCAGTATTGGTTAAATGGAATAACATAGCTGCTTTGGTATATCGCTGAAATGAAATTTTAAACGGCATTAAACAGCAGGCAGGATTTGAGATCCCTGTTTTACTTGCTTCTTGCCAGCAGGTTTCAAAGTGCTGCTAAGTTGGTCAGTTGACAGTTGCTTGGAAATCAAGATTGCAACAAGAACTATACAAAGTTTATCAGGGAGACAGGGTGGCCAGGCTACACTCAAGCCTCAATGACATAAAAACCATATGATCCTCCATTTACTCTGCAGCTGAATTTGAAATTGTCAGATGCACACATCATCAATAACTGCCCAACAATTAGTGCAGCAAATGTACCTTACCAAAGTAATTCTTTGGCACAAGGAACATTGGAAAAAACTGTCTTTCTGCATGTCAAGCCACATGTTAAAACTATGCCAGCTGCAAGACTCCCCACCCTGCACAGCTACATTTGGCGTTCTGACAGCTCACAGTACAGTGACTGCTCTGAATATCTAACCATGGCAATAGGGATGCCATGCAACTTTTGCAGACTAGGCTGATGAAGGAAATGCTTTAATCATTTTATCAAATGCAACTTGACCCGGAGATGTGACAAATCATTAAGTTTTGAGTAAATATTTCGCAAAGAACGAATGGCTTCGCAAAAAGCTGTGCTCAAGTATTTTAAGCCCCTTAATGTACTGCCACAAGAACAATTTGAATTTATGTAAAACATAAGGAAATAAAGATGCCAAGCCAAAAGGAGAGAGCTTGCTGGGATGACCAGAAGTGGCAGGTGATGATATGGAAATAAAATGCATTAATTTCAGAGCATGGGCTGAAATTATGACCACTAACAAATAGGAAACATGAGGGCAATATACAAGAGGAACCGAGTACTTGTATTAAGGTGCTGGCATGATTAGACGACATTACAGAGACTGAAATACAGTCAAGAAAAGGTTTAAATATGGGGCACTAAGAATGAACATAGGTTAGCCAGGATAGGATGTTGCATGAGCCAAACATGATCCAGGATAAAATGCAGAAATGAAATGTTTATGAATCACTTTTATCCTCATCTAAAAAAAGTGTTGCATCCTTGCAAAGGTTTCAGAACTTCAATAAAAAGATTAGAGTATACAGCTAAATAGGCCTTCCACTGGGGAACAGCCAATGTCCTGACCTAATCATTTCTTGCACAAATACTTCCAAGTATATGGAATATTTTGTAGCACTGATGAATTCACTTCAGATTTTCTGAGTGCAGTCGTTTAGGCAACATGATGAGATTTGATCACCATTTCCTCAATTTTTCCCAGACCTTTTCTGAAATAACTTTTGATCTATTTGAAACTGTGCAAAAACTGATCACTTTTTCCACAAAATCCCCTTCTCTTCAGCATGGAAATGACTCCCTCACTGTCAGAACTTTTCAAACTTGTATACAGTACATTCTCTTTATGGAAGCAAGCAACCCAAAAGATAGTGCAGATATATGGCTTTAGCTCAGCCATGATCTCATTTAATACTTAAACAGGTTCACGGGGACAATAGCCTACTCCTATTCCGACTGTACATCTGCATGGATGACGTATTTCTGGCACTAGATGTACATCCAGAGATATCATTCAAAAGTTACACATTAAAAAAAATGCTATTGTTTTGTGAAATTCTGTGAAGTTTTTCCAAATCTTGCTTTTTGTTGATCACTCATAAACCAACCAGCTTTTCATAGTGCTGTCTGTTCGGTAGCTTAGCAATTTAAAGGGCCACTCACATTCTCACCTGCAGCTGCTGTAGAACACAGGAGACCAGCTGTTCATTCTGAAACTAACTGAACACCACTGAGAACTCTACCAAGATCCTCTGCCAGCTTAGAATTTAGATACCACTAACAACAGTATTATCACTGGACTTGCTGAAACTTGGAAATGCAGCACAAGCATAAGAGACAGATGCATTGAGACAGACCCTGAGAGAGGAGGCACAGGTGGTCTCATTCTACCCTAGATTCTACAAGGACCCATGTTCATAGAGCAGTGTCTATGGAGACCAAGGTTCACCAAAATGGTCATTGCAGAGTTCTGTGAACTGAAGGCTCACACCCATGCCTGAATACCTTTCCCAGAGGAGGGCAAAGATCTGGATCACTCAGAGATTGCAGCTGAACTCTGCCACACCTCTCAGTTTGCTGCTCGCTTCCACAATACAGAGATCACTGAAGTTCTATTTTGTCCTGGTCTCTTCATAATTTTTTTTTCCTTCAGCGGAGATACCAGCACATGGATTTTCCATTGGAGGCTTTCCCCAAGGTTAAGTTTTTCATGGATTGCAGTCAGAATTCCCATCTGAACCAAGAGCTACTCATGAATCTCTTAACATTCAGGTTTTGATCGACCAGAGGAAGCTCCACATGGTCAGTGCAATGCATGTTCATAGATTGATCCCACATTCTAACATAGTCCTAGATGCTCAATACATTTCTGGGCACACACCATCTAATAGATAGATGATGGCTTTTTGGAGATGCCTTACTTGGCTTCTCACTCCAATGCAACCTCCAGTCATTGCAACTGAGCACACTGTAATGAAAGTCACAGTCACACAAAGAAATTAAACCAGTATTGGCCTCTACTTCATAAGATTATGTGTCTGCACATCTGCAGGGAGACCTTCCAATATTCAACCAGAAGTTCCCTTATACACCAGCAAAAAAACTTGACTGCACTTTACAAATTAGCTGAAGATGGTATAGCAACACCATGCCCCTTTAAAATACCTTCATTCCCATCAGAAAATTCAACTCCCAATTTTTTGGCAGTTAATGTTTCATGCCTTGTCATTTTTTTTCTACCAGATGCAAAATGCCCCCAAGTTATGTTATCAGTAGCCTGCAGTGAGATTTTTCAACCTCACTCTGCTTAAAAGAGTTCTTACACTGGGTTTTACTAACTTGGGTTCCTTTGAAGCTCTGCTATTTAAACAGACAACACTCAAATTTTATTCCTTCTGTTTCCTATGGTCTATGACCTCAAGCACATTCTCATGTGCTTGTGCTTAAACTGCTTTGGCTATGGAGGTCAAGGTCATGGATATTCTCAGCTTCCCAACCTCTGGATCATTCCAGAACTGCTGATCCTGCTGTTGATCTCTGCCACATCTCAGTCTGCTGATGAACAGAAAGGACAGTGACATGACTGCACTGTAGTGTGGCCACAGCCAGTATGTGCATTGTACCTACACAGATTTGAAGTAACCCATTCCTTCCCTCTTTCCAGATAAAGAATGGGATCAGTCATATTTCCTAATTCTCCATCAGCCACTTGAATAGGATGAGGTCATATTTATTACTAGAAGCCTCCTTCCTCTAGGAGACATTTAAAGTAATCAACCACAAACTGCACAGGGCCACTCACACCACAGAATGTTTTAACTCACTATTATGATGCAAGCTGTAAAGTGAATGAAGGAAAGAATGGTAAAACCAAGTAGCTAAATAACAACAGGATTAAATCAGCCTCTTCAAGTTCTCTATAGTAAAAATGCATAGAATGAAAAAGGTAAAAGGTCAACAGTGTTCATTCATTTGAATCTATTCTTTCCAGTATTTGTTGTTCACCAGCCTCTAATTTGCTGGATTATCCCTAATGTCCTTCTTAAACTAATTAACACTGACTGTTCTCCAATCCTCTGGGGCCTTGCCTAAGCCAAAGATCTGTCAAGACTCCAGCAATCTCCTTTCTTGCCCCTCTCATTAACCTGGGATTGATCCCACCAAGCACTGGGACGTATCCACCTGAATAGTTGAGAGTCCCAACACCACCACCTTCTTGATATCAACATGCCCTAGAATATCAGCATACCCCTCCCTGATCTCATCATCATGCCCTTTCAATGTTCAAATGGCTTTTGCACATGGCATCAAAACACCTTTACCCAATCATACCTTTGAAATCACATCTTTCATCCTAACCCACCCACACTGCATGCTGATTGGCACCACCATTTATGTTCCATGCATGTACATGTTGTACACCCGGGGGCAGGGGGGGGAGGAAAGGGGAACAAATGTTGGTAGTTACTAACTGCTGTGCATAGATCCCAATCACATTTTGATTCAGTTTCTCTGTAGCACACAGAAACCTTGCACTTACAGATGAATACTCAATCCTTGGTATGTTATCATTGTCTAAGTTTTTCATTATACCAGTACTTCACCTTACTTGTGCCCATGACAATAACATCAACATGCAAACACTACTGGTGACTGAGGAGCAATCCCAATGGCTTACAATGTAAATGCACAGAATCATATAGGTGAGGAAGATTCCAGATTCAGTCACTGATATCTGTGCCTTATGAGGCAAATTCACAGGACAACCCAAGGAAGAGCCTACATTTTGCTCCTACGCAATATCCAGTGGATACTGCACAGAACAAAACTCAGTTGCATTTTCAAAAATATATCTGAATCACTGAAGAACAATGTACTTAAACTCAACTACAGAATCCTGATTAGTGTAATGAATTTAGCAAAAGAAAATCTAGATTCATCACCAATGCCCAAAAACCAGTGATGCTTTTCGAATAATCTCGAAGGAATGTAAGAATGGGAAAGCTGGATCCTTATCCACAGAGAAGAGGAATTTGGATTACACTTTATTTACAATTTCCCTTTCAAGTTACAGTCTTGTGTCACATGTAAATATTCCATGTGCTCTGCCAATCCTCCCACATAACCTCTCCATCACATTGAAAGTTCCTGGCACACCTCATGGGGTTACTTAAAACCCTCAGCCTATGGAGGCTTGGATAATCCTGGGCATCACAGACCTTCAGATCACAATGCACTTTTGCTTTGCCTTTGTTGACCTTGATAAAACTCACATTACCCAAACTGGCTTTCGCCTCCACGAAGTCTTCAGGAAAGCTTCTGAAACACTCATTGCCTTGATCTGCAGGAACAAAAGCCTAACTTTAATTCTTGGAATATTTGTGCAATTTATTGGTTGGGAGTACCCAAGGTCAGAAGCCACTGAATTTCTGCTGCCATCAAGAAATGATTCTGTAAACAAAATGATCCTGTTAGCAAGGTTGTGCACAGGATCTTCAACATTGGGCTGAGGCAAATGGGACCTCCATCTTGCTACATCTGTGCTGTCAGTCTGACCATATACATGCATACAGATAAAATACATTTCCTGAAATTCAAGGGAAATAAAACAATTACAACTAGTGTAGAATCTTTAGTGCAGCCATGTGGATGCACAAAGGCACAATAAACTTCAGCTATGAAATCTACCTTTCATATTCTCTTTGAATATTTTTTTCCAAAACTTTTGAGCAAGAGCTGGAGTATCCTCTGACATTACATGTGTTTCATGTGACCAGACTGCACAATCCAAATTGGAGGGGCAACTCTGGAATTCAAGGCCCAGCCATCCAGGTGAAGACACTTTTTAGTACACTGCTCAACATAAGATACATCTGAATGTTTAATTTAATCAGTTATTGACATTTATAACCTAATATATATGAATATTTGAGATGTAGAAAAGTCACCCACTGAAACAACTGACAAATGAAAACATTTGGTGGAACACAGGAAAAAATAACCCCTGGCAAATTCTACTACCATTTGATCTGTGTGCAGAATTATACAAGAAGCCTGTATTTGTCTGCATTCTGAAATGCTGTTGAACCATTTCTCAAAAATAAATAATAAACTGTTGAGTCACCAACACAGAACGACTCAGTCCTTCGAGTATTTTCCTTTAGACTTTATATTTTAACTTTGTGACCTTGATTACTTCTCAGACCCAGACTTTTGTTTAAAACTGATAGACATTCTATTATATCACATTTTATTCCAGTTTAAAGCATCAAACATATGAGCTAGAAAACTGGACACACAGTACAGAAAAAAAGTCTATGGGTATACAGATCATTAAGATTCCCAGGTCTCATCACATCACTGGAGATTTGATTGGTCACGCTGATGATGCATCTTCCCTGGAAGACATGCACTGAAGTACATCATTTATTCTCAACTCCTCTTTTGGGGAACTTATGTCATATTGCTCCAAGATATCTGTCACTGGGCACCTCATGTTAACAGCAGTACTCGATGTGCAGCAGCTCATTTTAAAGGAAAAATCCCACTTCCACACTTGATTCCTTTTATTTACTTACCTGCACATTGGGTCCCTCGCCACCCTTCGCCCCAGCCCCATCCTCAAGCTCACAACCCTCAAGAGATCCTCCCCTCAAACCCTGCTCCCTTCCAATCCTACAAAGCATCAATCCGAGGACCTCAATGCTCAACCCAGCACATGATCACCCGAGCCTAGTCCGACTCGTCTTTTCCCTCCATTTCCACCCCAGACTCTGACCTGCTTGCTGTTTTGCAGCATGTACCCTGCAATGTCACAGTAGGTTGAATATTTAATGTGCTTTCAGTGATGCCTTGATCACCAAACTTTTAAGTAGTCATGTGCTGATGTGTGTGCTTAACACAATAAATTAAGATGTCTCTATGAGCCCAGAAGAATTTCTCATCCTTCATTTTTAAACCCCCAAATTAGTCATTTATCGACTATTAATGTACATTGGAAAATTATAATACATGCAATGCTAAATCAAACTTGTCAGTTTCTAGCTTCTATCCAATGCAGTGCAGCTTAAGATCACCACACTGAATGTTTTTATTCCTGCCATTAGAGCCTCAGTACCACTTTCAGTTCATTCATGGTCTCCTATTTATCTACAGGTAACAACACAAGATGACTTACAAGGCTGGAGTTAGTTTTCAACATGGCCAATTATACAAAGCCATCCCCACCATCGCGATGGACTGTTACTATATTCCTTGATCACCAGTCTGGCATCAGTTCATGGAAGAGTTACTACTCACTAGAAAGATTTCTTTTGCCTCTTAGACACACATATACATCTAGTGCCAACTCCATCAGCTTTCCAGGGTTACGTGGGTTGAGTCCTGACTGGTTGAATCAGAGCAGACTTCCTTTTCCACACAATATTTGGTTTTTGACCAGACTATTTCTTTACTTGTTCCCCCACTGTCATAAGTTATCATATGACGGGTAGATTCTTCAAATGTCCCTGCCTCCAGCCTCCTGGGTTTCCTTGAGCTCTCACACGGACAACTTCTTACAAGCCCCTCTGCAGACATCCTTGGCCAAAGAGGACTTCAAGATCCTCAGTCTCAGTGTGAAACCACTATACTTTACATCAGCACTTTGAGGTTTTGCAGTTGCGTCATGAAAGCTTGCTCTGGCAGAAGCAAATATTCTCAGGTCCCATTTGAAGAACACCAGGCTCTTTCCCAGTGCCTTAGCCAATATTTATCCCTCAACCACCACCAAAACAGATTAACGAGCCAGTTATCTGATTTGCTGTTTATAGAACATCACCGTCCATCAACTTTCCAGGTTGATTTGCAGCCCTATTTGGCTGCAAATCAACAGTAACTGCACTTCAACATTAATTTGTTGTCTGTGAAGCTCATTGGATCATCCAAAGATGTGTTAACATTCTTTATTAATATGCCTGATCTTCCTTTATACGCTGCAGTTTTTAAAACCCATTTTGGCAATGGATTTGCTGATGACCTGCACCCAGATTACCAGCATCCCAGAACCAAGCAGCTCAGAATGCTTTCTTTCTTCTAACAAAAAGAAAACTTGACCAGCTTTCCCCCTACTCTATATTTTTGTGATTCTCGGTAGATGTAACAGAGAACTCTATCACTTCATTGCAAACTAAACTCATCTGCCAGTAGGCCATTAAAGATGACAGTTTACTGGCTCATAAACCTAAACCAATTTTCACACCAAAGTCCAAAACCAATTCACTGTCCGAATGGAATCACCAAACTTCAATCAGCAGCAGTCAATAGTCCATTACTGTTAGCAAGACAGATTGATAATTTGGCAGTTGGAAGGAATAGCAAAATGGAACTTGCTGGTCCTTATGCCTTTGTATCAGAACAGATTGTCAGCTGCAACTCTTCCAAGATGTTTTCTTAGAGTCGTCACCATGCATCGTGCTGCCTTCATCACCCTACTCTCTCTTGCACGTTTTTCTCCTCTGGATCTTCACTTACACATTTTCTCACAAGTTGAATGAATCAATGTCCAGGTGCTTAATTTTTTTTAATTTTTCAGGTCTCCAGGATAATCCTAGAAGGTGAACATGCATTTACCAATGTGAAATCAAGCAATATAACAACAAAGATTGGTT
>JARFYF010000112.1:66111359-66133999 GCA_030265395.1 Rhina ancylostomus | reverse complement strand
AACCTCGCCTAAGACTATCTAACCCCTTCCTCCCACATATCCCCCTATTTTAAATTCCTCCATATGCTTATCCAGCACTCTCTTGAATTTGACCAATCTACCTGCCTCCACCACCACCCCAGGCAGCACATTCCATGCCCCAACCACTCTCTGGGTAAAAAAACCTCCTACCCTATCCACCTGTGACGGAACTTTCAGGGATCTGTGGATATGGACCCCAGATCCCTCTGCTCCTCCATACTACCAAGAATCCTGCCATTAACTTAGTACTCCGCCTTGGAGTTTGTCCTTCCAAAGTGTACCACCTCTCAGTTCTCTGGATTGAACGCCATCTGCCAATTCTCAGCCCAGCTTTGCATCCTATCAATGTCCCTCTGCAACCTTTGACAACCCTCCACACTATCCACAACACTACCAACCTTTGTGTAGTCTACAAACTTGCCAACCCCACCCTTCTACCCCCTCATCTAAGTCATTAATAAAAACCACAAAAAGCAGAGGTCCCAGAACTGATCCTTGTGGGGCACCATTAGCCACAGCCCTCCGATCTGAATGCACTCCCTCCACCACAGCCCTCTGCTTTCTACTGGCAAACCAATTCTGAATCTACATGGCCAAGTTTCCCTGGATCCTGTGGCCTCTGACTTTCTGAAGAAGCCTACCATGTGGGACCTTGTCAAATGCCTTACTAAAATCCATGTGAAAAGAAAACAGAAGTAGAGATGTTGAGACTCTTGGAAAGGCACAACGTTTTTGTTTAATTAGATGTATTCCCTGAATGTACACAAAAACAATTGTATAAAAATCTGAAAGGATGCACTGGTTATAACTAAGATTTTGCAATGCCTTAGTAGACCACTCCTGGGAATACCATGCACAATTTTGGAAACCCACTTCAGAAGCACTTGAAGTGGATGCAACATCTTGACTCTAGTAACATTGCTCTCTCTGGCTGCCAAGTAAAGAACGTAATTTTTTTTTTTAAAAACTTGATTTCCTGTTTGTGCTGAAATTGGTGGATTGCAGTTTCCTCCTCCTGTGGCTGAAAACTTGGTAAAAGATGTTTGTATGCAAGTAGATGTGACGTATAAAAATATTAGAAATGGTTAAGATACAAACTTTAATGCTATATACCATTTGTATTGATTTGAAACCAATAAAAAGATTGAGAAAGGAAAAAAAAAGAAATAGTTAAGATGAAGTTCATTAATAAAGCTTCATGAATGATTAGAATGATCCAACATTTAAGGTTGCACGGTTAAAAAAAATGTTGCTGTGTGGCACATCCCAGATTTTTCTGGTTGTGGATCCACAACTTAAAAACTCAGTTGTTTTCAGCCAGAGTAGCAATAGAACACTGGTTCCTATAGGGCAGAAGGGTGAGGATTTTGTGGGGAATGTGCTTTCAGGTCCATATGCTTTCCAATGATGCCCATTAGAAAGTGTGCAGTGGTAGAAATGTGCCAATGACCTATGCTTTTGCTCCTCCACCATCCTCACCCTTTGATGATTGAATCATCTATCAATACTCACCTTTGTTGATTCTTTGAAGTCAATTTCGGCTTATAGGTAGCATTAAGACAAAAGACTGTACATTCATGTGCCACTCCAGAGAATCTAGGCTGGTATCTGTATAGTACTACTCTATTAGAGGTATTCTCTTTCAAATAAAAGAGTAAATAAAGATCCCATATGCCCCCTGAGATTCCACAGCCCAATCCAAAGAACAGCAGAGGAATTCTCTGGATGCCCAGGGTAACATTTACACAAAAAGAATAACACTAAGAGGGTTTTAGTCATTATCTCATTTGTGTTTATAAGTTACCGGAGAGCACATGGGTCACTGTATTTTCTACATGACAATAATGGTTAAATTTAACAACTACTTTATTGGTTGTTAACAGCTTAGGTGGTCTGATCAGTGGATCAATTCAAGACTTTCAAGTTGACATACTGAACCAATGCCCCAGTATCTTCAAAAATGAAGAAAAACATATCTCTTCGCATCCAGAGATTTTCAAAAGAGTCCATACACCAAGACCAGTACAATACTGAAGCAACACCTGTCCATTGAATAATCTCAAATTTATACAACAGTTGGTACAACTTGAATGATTCCCTAAACAGACACTGGTTCTGATCCTCCTAACATCAATACCCCACAAAATATTAACTATTTCTCTCTCCACAAATGTTTGGCTCATTGATTTTATTTCAGATTCGCAGCATCTGCAGCATTTTTGCCTCCAAGTCATTGGTCAATCCCAGCCCTATTCTGATCTTCTCCCTCTCGTTTCCCCCAATCAAATACTGAACTCACTTCCTTCAGAAGCACCACCCTCCACCATGACCATAGCTTGCAGAGGAAAGATCTTTTATGCAAGTTTCCTTGTGCAAAGGCTAATGTATTGTGCACAATAACTTGGACCTCTTGTACAACAGAATAATTGACATGGTTCTCCACATGCCCTCCCCTCAACCAACTGCCCTCCTTGTAGCACCACTTTAATTTCCAGGCCCATTACCAAACTGTCATGAACTCAAAATGCCATCATATTGGCTTTGCACAACAGTGGAACTGGCAATTTTCAACAGGACTTTGAATACACTAAGATTATAATGTTGTTGCAGTCTACCAGTCATGAAAAAAAACGTACATTGCACCAGTGTGCAAGAGACCAACATGAAATGCACACCTGAGCTTAATACACTGCAATATCTCAACAAACATTTGAGACCAATTGTACAAGTGACGTGCTAACACACATGCACCTCTTTGACAATGCTGAATAACTTCAATACCAATTCCCATTGGTTCTAGTTGTTTTGCTTCAAGTTTCCACTGTAGTATCTTTGCAGCAATTCTGCACAATGAAGCTATAATACTACTGCAGAACTAGCATCAGGTCACAGTTGTCACTATGCAATTATGGGCAAGACACTTTCTACCCTGAGGATCCAACAAACTGCTGCCCTGGTCTGATGGGCTGAAATTTGATGGACAGAGAGAACCAGACTCGATTGAAGATTGGAGCAAAAACCCTGTGCCAGACAAATTTTTGCCTTCAAGATTGTTTACACTACAAGGTGATGGCAGGTTACTGATATGATTGTCAAAGCTAAAAAGATAACTGCCACCATTTTTGACTATGCCAAAAGGCTTTAAGCAAGCAAGCAACAGAAATGCATAAAAGCTTCAATAAATTTGGGAAAACTTTCTGCAGAATTCAAAAACAAAATTAAAGTGAGTAATTTTGGCCCAAAACTTCTCTTCATTTCTTTATACAGGCACAAAAAGAACACACGGGCATTTTGAATCACTCAGGATCTGCAAATGCCTTTCTGTGTGAGGCAAAAGTTGTGAAGCTGAGGTAAGACAATACATCTACAGGAGTATAGTAGGATAAAGACAATCCTCAAAACATTCAATGATTATAAAAGGAACAGAACAGTATGTCCTTCCAAGGTACTGAAAAACCTATTAAGTCATAAAATGCATCTTGCAAAGAATACCAAATGACACCCATCTTATGGGAGTGAGAATGGAGGATATTCTATTGAAAGCAGCTGTTTTCTGGATTGAGGAAGAAATAAAAAGTTAAAACAAAACTGCTGCCACTCAATTTCAATGCAGAAATTGCATTGGCCATCCCTGCTTGAAGTAGTGAAGGCTAAGATCATACTGGGTTGCAGTGTCTCTAACTGCGTAACTGCCTGTCAATATTCCCCCATCAATGTTTTACTGCTATTATTAGTCATCTGAGCTTTTTCAATAAGCTCATCATCCCTAACATTCAGATACACAAGGAATGGAAACTCCTTTAATGGAAAGATCCTCTGAAAATGTGCAAATCATAAAAGAGGGTGAACGCATATAAACTCACATTGAAAAAATAAGGATATTATTTTTAAATAGCTTTCCACAGGGCCAAAATTCATGATGTTAAATTGTACTTCTGGCCTTCTCCCAAGCTAGCAAGAAATCCAAGTGTCTTCTTGGACACTTCGTTAAGTTCTACTAGTATGCTTTTATTTCTTCCTAGTTACCTTTTTCAGAGTCTCAATAGATCAGAGCATTAGACTCATTCATGATCATTCTTTCATGATTCATGAAGTGCTCATGGACTCATTCAGGCGCTTGTATTTTCAAGTACACATCAGAATTAACAACCCAAGCAGATTCTGCCCATGGGTTACTGGTGGAAAATGTCTCAGTGCCGATTGCCTGGTAACCAACCACAGTGTTGCTACATTAAAACTGTAAAACCCTGTAAGCATTTAAATAGCAGCACTTATGCTTTCATGGCAACCAGAAACCAATGGAGATACTGGCAAGGAATGAATAGGCATAAATTCTAGCACTCTCGAAAGAGCAAACTAAAATAGCATAGATTTGGTAGAACATGACCATTCTGGTTTTGTGCCACATCAGAATTGGGCATCATGCTCTTTCATTTAGGGAGATAGGTTCAAGTTCCCATCTTTGTGAGGGAACACCATCATCTCATACATCCTTGCTGCAGAAAACATGTGAGGGTCTCAAGTCGTACTACGAAAGCAAGAGACCAGACAAATTTTCCAAATGGTATGTAATAACCCAAAACACAGTCATTATTGTACTTTTGGCTTCAGTACAGTTGAACTTGTTGTCACATTTGCTGGATGAGTAATTATACCTTTCAAAAAAAAAGGCAAGCTTAAAATGTTTACACGTTTACTGCTGACCCAATTGAGATCAATTACTTCAGTACAAGTGGCCAGCAACAATTTCCTCATTGTGTCCTTTCCTAGCCAGAATGGTATCAGGTAGAACTAAAAATCTGATGGTCCCTCTTCCATTGCACCCTATTGTAGAATGAGCATGCTGATTCAGGATGAGGACATTATTAGGCTCAGTTGTAATGCCCATCATTATCAACATCTTCTCAGCTAGTGCAGTCTTGGTTCAAAGTTGAAGATGGAGACATGGGAGAGATACTGAAAGGGATTTAATAGAATTGCACAATGAGGAATGGTAGCAACGTGTTTATACTGCTGATCCAGTAATCTATTAAGGAAGAGATTTGAACTCAAATTTCACCAAGACAGCTATGGGGTTTTTTTTGTTATTATTATTATTGCATTTAAGGGAAAAGAAAGGCCAGCATTTACTGCCCATCCCCATTTATCCTGGAGAAGACAGCAGTGGACCATTCCCTTGAAAAACTGCAGTCCACTTGAAATTTCTCTGCAGTGTTGTTGGGTAGAAAGTTCCATTAGTTAGATCCAGTCACTGTAAGGAAACAGCAATACACTTCATTATGTGCAGACTGAGGGGAACTTGCAAGTAGTTGTACCTCCATGCATCTGCTCTTCCTTTCCAGTGAGGTGGTAGAGGTTAAGAATTTGGGAGGTGGTGTCAAGTGACTGAGGTACATATTGCAAATGGTACACACTATAGCTACAGTGTGCCAGTGCTGGAGGGAGTGAAAGGGAGTTAATGTTTATGGGTGGTGATTAGGGTGTCAATCAAGCAGGGTGTTTGGCACTGAGTGCAACTGAAGTTGTACATCTACACAAGTAGAAAGTTTTCACTCAAACTGCTGCCTAATGTTCCATTGATGGCAGAATGATTTTTTGAGGGGGGGGGGGAATAAAAAAAATTATCAGAAAACCAGTCAATCACTGCAAAATGATCAGTTCCAATCTGCTCTTGTAGCCCAACATTCCTGCAGCTAGTCCTGTTAAGTTTCTTGGTCAATATTGACATCTCCCAGGGTGCCGGTGGCAGGATCTTAGTACAGTGATGTCATTGACCAGCCAGAGTAGGTGGTTAGATCTTTGTTGTGTGGCACATGTGGTACCTGTTATTTAGCAAGCCATGTCTGAATACTTCCTGAGAAGTTGCATATAGAAGTGAACATTATGCAATCATTGTACAACCTGCCATTAGCAATGGTGACCATGAACCCATGAGATTGTCATACAAATCCATTCAATCACTAACCACCCTGACAGAATTAAAACTAACATCCTTCCAAATTTTGACCCATAGACGACTTGGGCTCAGTGCAATGTGGCCAACTCTTCACTACCCTCCAAAGCCACAAAAAGGCAATGAGGAATGGGCAAATAAATGCTGATCTTACCAGCAACAATCCAAAACATGCCCAGTTTCAACAGGATAGTGGGACATGTTGACACTTTCTTAAAAATAAACCCCTCTGCAGCCATGCGACACCAAGTCAAAACCATTTTCCATGCCAAGTTAAATAAGCTCAGCTATGTATTAAAATTAGCTGTATTGCTTCAAGCAAGATCAGCAGCAACTCCTGTTGGAAATCATTTTCTTTTAACATCAGGTTTGGGCCATGATTCACCATAATGCATTAAGATCTGGTGCCTAGGCTCATAAGACTGAAGAATGATTGCTTTGGTAGAGTAACTGTAAATGCCCATGGGACCAGACACTGGAGTGAAATGTTACAAATATGAAGGTAATAAGTCAGCATGCATGGAAGTCAAAATACATAATAAATCTTTCTAGTTAGAAGGAAAGATTAGTTAGATATGATAAATGAACAGGAAGTCTTATTTTAATAACAAAATCCTGAACAAACTGCAGAATAAACTTGTGATGTGGTAATTTTTGGAGGAACTAGGACATTGGAACAGCAAGTAGAAACTCAACATTAGAAGTAAAAATTTTGCTCTTTTTCCCCCTTTACATAAACTTACCATTTGTCTAGTTAAAAATGTAGAAAAATATCCATGCACCACATTGTAAAATGTAATTCTATTTCAACATTAGTCAAAAGTTTTGTTACCTCACTCTTTTTCTCCAGATTTTCTCCATGTGAACGGTACAACTCAAGAATAGATGTTGAATTTGTGGAAAACTGTAAAAAAAAATAGAAGATGATTTAACAAATTAAAGACAATTTCAAATTTTCTACTGCTTTTACTCTAATCCTACCCAATACTACCTAGTTGTTTTTTTTTGTATCGTTTACATTTTTCACCATTGTAATCATGCCCAAGAGACCGGAATACAAAATTCAGCTGAAACTCCAGCACAACAGTGCTGCAGGATTGATGGTAACTTCTATTAGATGAAACAGTAAATAGGTGCAGTTTACTCTCTAAGTGGACTCAGAGTCATAGTTGTAGAGCATGGAAACAGGTCCTTTAACTCAACTTGTCCATGCCGACCAAGGTGCCTCCTTCAACTAATCCCATTTGCCTGCATTTGGCCCATATCCCTCTAAACCCTTCCTATCCTGTATATTATTTTTCAGAATAGAGTTCCCCTGCTGCTCTGGCTGACATTTATTACTCAATCTGAAGCTTTAAACCGATTGTCTAAACAGTATCGCATTAATGATGCAGGAGCAGGATCTGCACAAACTGACGGCTGCTGGCTGTAAAGTATTTTGAGATGTTGTGAAAGAAATGTGAATGTGCTACACAATTGCAAGCCTTTCCTTCCAAGAGGAAAATTCACTTATTTACAGTCTTCCCTCCGAGCATTGAAAAGGCAAAGCTAAGTCATTTGAAATTAATAAAATGAGTCTTATTAAATTATAATGGTCAGGAAGACAATTATTATCAGATATAATTGAAATGGGCAAGGAAACTCCTAGCTGGTTAGTTTTCTCCTGTCATGAACATGGTGTGAGTATTATGATTCCTTCATTCAAAACTAAGTTTCATTTGACCAGGTAGAATTTCTCTCCATGAGTTTTGGAATCATTGGGAGGGAAAGACCCAACTTGCCTGTTAAGTTAATTAACATTGGTGGTAAAGCAAAATGCCAGTGCCTTCTGGAAAACAAAACAGAAAATTCTGGACATACAAGTCAAACAGTAGGCTTGATGAAAATAAGCTGTGGAAATACACAGCATTCTACATAAATGACCCTTCATCAATACTGAGAAAAATTACAAATACAGAACATTTAAACAGGCAGGGAAAGGAAAGGGAATGTCTGTGATAGGGTGAATGCCAGGAGTGCCTGAGTAACACAAGTGGTGGTGATTGTGCTGGCTGAAGCAGAGCATCTGATGTGTACGTAGAATTGCAGTTGGAATTCCTGTGGATTAAAGCTAAAACTAAGCTAAAGTTATTTGCCAAGGAACAATGTGGCTATGGGAGTAAATATTGTATTGCACGGGTTCACCCATGATTACCATGCAGTTTTAAGCATAAAGGGAATAAATGTGTGTTTATGCTTTGATCTTAAAATTTACAAAGGCAGCTTCTAGAGAAGGACCAAAGTTAACTGCCTTAAAATTAGTCAACACTTAAGGATACATTAAGTAATCAGTTCATTGCAGGCCAGGAAAAGTACTCCAACTGGCCACCACTGGGAAGTTCAGTAGCACATTTGCCCATGCCAACAAGCTTTGTACACTCAAGATTAGGGTCGACTTGCAGATGCACACTTTTCAGGAGGAAGGGAAAAATAAGGCTGGTAATAGTTTCACCAGGCCAAGGTGGGCAATGGAAATCAGACATGTCTGGGAAAGGGTGGGTTGGGAGGTGTTCAGTTAAGGGCTCAGAAGGAGGAGCCACTTGAGTATAGACTTTCAAAATGGACTCACCAGTCAGGTTCCCAGCACTAACCTGTTCCCTTTAATTCACATAGAATCAAGTGTCACTGGAGGATGTGAACTTCCATCCAATTCATATGACTTTCCAGACTGGAATTCCCATGGAAATTGAATTGCAAACCACAACAAATCCATATTCTAAGCTGACTGGGTAATGTAAACATTAATTCACTCCAATCTCAAGCAGTTCAGAAAAAAATAAATCAAGGTGCCTACAGAGATACACTGGATAAAAACACTACTTGTTCTCAGTTACATTGCTTAGTACAGGTTCAAGGGTTCAAAGTCTTTTGACATGGGATCATAAATGCTTACGGATCTTCAATACCAATGCAGCCTCTGACTTCATTAGCTGCACCATTTCTTATTCCAGAAATGCCATATCTTCCTCAAACATCTCATAGCAGCAGCATCACTAACAACAAACTTATTTCCTGCAAATGACACACTGAGATACAGGCCATTCTGGATACAGTTCCACATGGTACTTAATGCTACCCAATACTGCTCATGCATGAATAACCAATATTCATGCATGAGCACCAACAGTGAGTGAGCATTAGAGTACTTAAAAGCATAACAAAACTCTCAAAAAAAAAATCAGATCATATTCTCAGCCAATATTAATGTGGAAGGAGTTCCCTGGTAGAATCTCGATTAGTAAGAAGAGCAGGAAACTGGACCTTTCTTAACCAGACACACAAAAGATAATTAGTACACTTTGACCAATGCCATTGCAGAGATTACCTACATCAGTCTTGCTTGACTAACTTCATAAAAGGCAAATCTTTTGGTTAATGAACAAATGAGAAATCACTGGTTTATTTTGAGAAAACTTCATTGCAGAATTGAAGGGATGAGTGTGTTGTCAGACTGCTTCTCATCTTTAGGACCACACATGAACCAAGCTCAGAGAGATGACTTTAAAATCTGCTCTCTAAAATAGGATTAAAAAAGGATCACTCTTATCCCAGAAACACACCAGTCACACAAAAATACATGGCAATAATAATTTCTAGGTTTAACTTCTTGGGACTTGATGGTGCCACTTGGCAAGGCCAGCATTTATTGCCCATGAAAATCAGAAGAAAACTGCAGATGCTGGAAATCTAAAACAGCAAGTGCTGAAAATACTGAGTAGTTAGGCTGCATCTGTGGGAAGAAAAAGAAAGTCAATGTTTCAGATTGTAGTCCCTTTGTCAGAACTGAAAAGGAAACAAAAGCAGATTTAAGCTGCAGGGAGAGTGCGTCAGAGGGAATGTCTCTGAAGGGTGAAACCAGGGTGACCATGTGGATAGGCCATAAGGTTATCTGGTTAATAAATGAATTAGAGCAGGTAGAGTGTGAGAACATAGACAAAATAAGGTAGACAGGTCAGAGTGGGCATGCTTTCCACTCCAGGAGAGTGGGAAAGAAAAAAAACCTGAGCTAATGTCACTGATGGACAACTGATACAGACCAAGAAATCAAGTTACCTGAAGTTGTAGAACTCAATATGGAGTCAAGAAGGCTGCAATGTGCCCAGACGGAAGATGAGCTGCTGTTCCTTAAACTTGCATTGGGCCTCAGTGTGATAATACAGGAGACCACGGACCAATAGGTCAGACTGGGAATGGGATGGAGAATTAAAGTGACAGGCAACAGGAAGCTCAGGGTCAGTCCTATGGACTGAACGCAGGTGTCTTACAAAGTGATTGCTGGATCTCCATTTGGTTTCACAGAGAGGAGACCACATTGTGAACACCAGATGCTGTACACTAGATTGGAAGAAGTGCAAGTGAATCCCTGCTTCCCCTGAAAAGGCTGTTTCGATCCCTGGATAGTGGGAAGGGAAGAGGTGAAAAAAGGACCAGCGTGGCATCACCTGCAATTGCAAGAGAAAGTGCTGCAAGATGGAAGATGATTGATGGGATTGGAAAAGTGGAGTCATGAGGGAATAGTTCATGCGAAATGCTGAAAGAGGAAGGGAAGGTACGATGCATCTGGTGGTGGAATCTCTTTGAAGATAGCAGAAATTGCAGAGAATGATCTGTTGAATGCAGAAACTGGTGGGGTGGAAGGAGAGGACCAGGAGAACTCTATCCTTGTTCTGTCCCAGGGAAGGGATAAGAGCAGAGGTACAAGAATACCAATACCAAGAAATGAGATGCAGTCAAGGCCTTCGTTAACAAATCTAGTGGGAAATCCACAATTCAGAAAGAAATACCACATTTTAGTGGTGGCTGTATGGAAAGTCTCATCAGAGCAAATGTGACAGAGATGGAGAAACTGGGAGAACGGAACAGGAGTTCTTACAGGAAGGCAGGTGGGACAAAGAATAGTCAAGATAACCATGGGAGTCAGTAGGCTTGTAATGGATATTATTAGCTAGTCTATCTCCTGAGATGGAGTCAGAGAGATCGAGAAAAGGGAAGAGTCAGAGATCGACCAAGTCAAGGGCAGGGTAGAAATGGGCAGCCAAAGTATTGAAACTCGAGTGCTGCATGAGTGCAGCAGGCAGCACCAATGCAGTCATCGACATACCGGAAAAAGTTGAGGGAGTAGGCCCAGATAGGACTGAAACGAAAACTGTGCTACATACCCCACAATGAGACAGGCATACCTTGGGCCTATGCAAGTGCCCATAGCTACACTTCTGATTTAGAGGGAGTGGATTTATTGCCCATTCCTAATTACCCTTGAACTAAGTTATTGACCTCACAATCTAATGCCTGGACTAATGATCCAGTAACACAAGGTCAAATCCACAATGATAGCAGAGGAATTTGCATGCAATAATCTGGATTAAAAAGCTATCAATATGGTTTGTAAAAAGGGCCTTCAAATAATCACCAGAATGGTATATTGTCCTGTATCTGACAAAGTTTATTTCAAGGATGACATTTACCTTTACACAATGCTTGTGGAACAGATTATTTTTTTCATTCAACCTTTTATTGAATACACTTTTAGGAAAGCAAATCTCTGCAAATTTCAAGAATGTGAATATAACCACATAATTAAAAAATGCCACTCATTGAATCAAATGTTACAGATCTTAAGTTGCATAAATTGAACATCACTGGGCAATTCAGACAAGAGATATTCAAGTCCACAGCAAAATACTGGCATTATGCAAGTCATCAGACTTACTGGAGATCCTCTAAGCAGGGAGTAAATTTTGTGCAGTGTGGAGCACCAACCCAATAATGACCAGAGGATAAAGCAACTGTCATTAACCTCAAACTCAAGCCTGCCATCTGAGAAAAGAAAGAACAGACAAGTCTTGCAATTGGTTTAAAAAAAACTTAACATTCTTTATCTGATTTCATCCTGCCTGCTGGGATTGCAAAAACAAACCCAAGAAATTATTCAACAAAATAGATTAAAGTACAATGATGTACATAGATCCAACTAAGAAATGGTTTTCAGGTAAATAACTGATAGTTAAAATGCCATGTCAACTCACAAACAATTTGTGGCTAATACAATTTTTACCTTCAGACAACCACAGAGGTCTATCCAACTTGTCATTTAATGCATACTGCAGAGAAGGCATTTTTAGCGGATAGTGCCAAGAATATTTGGAGAGAATGGCAACATGCAGCAGGGAACTGTACAAAATGGCTAATAAAAAAGGTTGAAGCCATCATGAATGTTAACAGGACCAGACAGCAAACAAAGGGAGCTGCCATAGATTCTTGTACTTCAAAACCTGTTAGCTGAGAATGCTTGAAATTTCAGCATGTCAGTCAGATGGGCCTGGCTTCAATTTCCTCCCACTCTGTTGAACACAAATTGTGGTTGCATGCAAAACAATCAATACAGTGCTTAACATACATCACCACAATGCAGGAATAAATTTTCCACTTGTAAATTGCCACTGGAAATCCAGTTACATATATTTGAAGTGCTCTGAAAAATATCTTCTAACAAAAGCTAACTATATATACTGGGTGTGCACTTGAGTAACACTTGGCTAAAAATTCTGGTGCACAAGGAAAGCTGTGCTAGAATGGCACAGAAGTAGAAGAACAATGATTATTTTGGTTATTGCCCTAAATTCATCAAAATTCAGCTGTGCCTTGAAAAGTTCCTACCCAATGTCGTCTTGTATACCAGGCTTGTCGCCTGGATTAGGGATGAGGAAATCATGACAAGGTAGAAAAGGTGACTCAACATAGGGGATGCCCAGTCATATTTTCCCAACAATGCAAAAATGATACAGAAATTAGTATTTTGCTTGAATTTTGAATTTTTTTTCCAGTTGAAAAATTCTAAGAGGTATTAGGCTCACATCTCCATCAGATGCCTGTAACATCACTATCTTGTTTCCACATAGAACAATTCAGAATTTAACAGTAGTAATAAAAGTGACTTTAACCATTATACACCCGCAAGAAGGTAGTTGAAGTCAAACAAAGTCAATACAGATGAAACCAATTAGTTCTACACTCTTCCTACTATTTCATGACCCCACAGTCACACCTACAAAGACAAAATCTAGTACACAATTACACAGTAATCTAGTACACAATGATGCACTAGTTTACTCTAGGCTACTGGAAGCATTCAAAGAACAATGAATAAAAGCAACAAAAGAATGTCACACATGCCATATTTGAAGAGGTACATTCCTCCAGCAATCCATCAATGTTCCACCTCTGTTTCACCTCCTGACACATTATATCCTACCAGTCAACAGAAATATACTTTCAGGTTAAAGATGCAGCAAGAAGTGAATTCCAGGCACACAAATGAGGAATGGCCAGATATGGTGGCTATGTAAAAACAGGAACCTGCTAGCCAAAAGGCCCTACACACATCCTTCCTTGGTTACAAAGTCCCAAGATCAAAATTCATTGGCTTTGCATTTAAGAGATAATCAGAGCACAGCTGTTACTTGAGATACTTAAAACTATACTCAAAACACTAACTCTGGAGACCCATGTCCACAACTGCCCAATGCCACAGAATGACTTTCAGAACTCCAGTACAGAAAAAATGGCAACTCCAACTGCAAACAATTCCTGTGCCACAGCAATCTCAATCTAATTTTTTGAAAGCTTGTCAGCTGAATTGGAAGCCTTTGACTCAAATATGCAAAAGGTTGTCATCTAGGTTAAATTTACCAAGAGTATGACTGTTTTAGTGATATCACTGCTACACGTCCTCATCTCCAGATCAATGTGCATTCTCAGGTATGCCCAGCAGCCCAAGTACAACTGTAGTAAACGTGGATAAGACAGCTGCAAATTCTTGCCCATTTAGCCCCAAAGCTCAAATAATAGATAACTATTCTGCATATTTAATCCAGAGATACGAGTACTGCTGGTGAGCCATTTGTGGTCCAACCCCAATTGGTTGAAAAGCTGGGTAGAAATAGTGTTCTTGAACCACTATTGGACACTATTTCTACAATGTTGAATAGAGTTATAGAAACAGACCCTTCAAGCCAATGAGTCCAGACCAAATATCAAGAACCCATTTACACTAATCCCATTTTATTCTACCTATATTCCCATCAACCCCACCCCTTAATTCTAACACTCACCTACACAACAGGAGTAATTTACAGTCAAGCCACACAGTTTTGGGATACGGGAGGAAACCAGAATACCCAGGGGAAATTCATTCTTTCACTAGGAGAATGCGCAAACTCCACAGAAACAGAACGGGAGGCCAGAATTGAACTAGGTCACTGGAGCTGCGAGGCAGCAGCTCTATTAATGCACGGACAACAAAAATCACAGCAATACATTCCAGAAAGTATGTTGAATCAGACAGGCACGTCAGAGGCAGATGTGATGCAACCACCTACACAGTAACTTGGACCAAATGAAAGGGCATACTTTCAACTGGATGCAAGTGGTTAATCAGAGAGAGATGGTGTGGTAAAGCATCTCAAAGGCTACAAGCTAGTCAAAAAGGACACAGAGATTACCCGTGCGCCAATCATTTGGCATGACTATAGTGACTTCGATCTACCATTTCAGTACTACAGCAGGGGCAGGACCTGATTGGAGGCCTTCATTCAATGATATCCAGGTACCATGGACAAGAATATGAGGTACCATACAAGCACTAACTTGAGGAAAGGTTGGAGATGCCTCTTAAATTTTAAGGATAGAAGATGCAATTTTTTTTAAAAAAAGCAACCATCTCATACTAGGACAGGGGAAGGCACTGGAACAGAAACAATGAGTGCTTACATTAGGGGCCAGGAAGGGAAGTTGAGGAGATGGTATTTCAAAAGGTAACAGAGATGATGAGGCAATTTCATGGGTGTGGCGAGTTTGCAGAGGGCATGAAGGTAGAAGGGGAACACAATAAATTTAAGGATTATTACCAAGGGGGGAAACATTTTTTTGGCCTTGTGGGTCAGGGCAAGAAAAGGTTATGGCAAAGGTAGCTGCTTAGAATCCCTCTCTCTCTGTGACACAGTAATGAGTTTTTCACAGAAACAAAGGACTGCATATGCTGGAATCTAGATGAAAAACATGATGATGCTGCAAATAAAATTGTTTTTAAAAATTAAAATTAAATATTAATTAAATGCTGGAGCGAATTAATTAGCGAAAAGTTGACAGCCTGATTTTCTCCACGGATGCTACCTGGCCTGCTGAGTTCTTCCAGCATCATCGTGTTTTTCATTAACGAGTTGCTCATTTTTGTTACTGAGGATGAGGAAGCAGATTTAAGACTGTTTGTCATTAAGGAAAAAAATCCAAAGTTATCTGTAGCCTAAGATGATCTTGAATGATAACCAATTTTGGCAGAGTTGAGCCCAGCATCTCTTTGTGGTCAAGTAGGATTTGATTGTGAATGTCTCAAACAGCATCAACCATATCCACTCAAATCTACTTTATTTGGACTTAAGGGAAAGGAGCTTCAAGCTCTACATGAGCTGCATACAAGCTCAGCAAGAACAATGGCTTTGATGAGAACCAGAGTATCAATAGATGGAGACATGGGTCTGATTAGATAAATCGACAGCTGTACTGTAACAGAGTCAAAAGGCCAAAGCTCTTATTGGCAGTGTAGATAGAAGCAAAACAAATTGTGAAGGGAGCTTTTTCCAGAATGCAAATAGAAGAGAGTTGTATTTAGGAATATGAAATTAGGAAATTATCAGGGATAGCTTAAAGGTTCTCAAGTCCTTCTTACTAAACTGCTATCTTTGCCATCACAGGTCATGGCACCTTTCAGTTCTTCCTTCTTTGGTATTTCACCCATTCAGATCCACCAGTGATCTTCTGCATCAGCTGATCAAAGTCCCCTGCTGTTGGTATACTTTCCCTGCACCAAGTCCCATTCATCCATTATTGAGCTACACTTGCTGTTTTCTATTGTCTCAATTTTAAAATTCTCACTCTTGTTTTTCCAAGGTCTTTTTGTGGATTTGACCATATCCACTGCCACAAATTATTAAAAACTTTCCAGTGTACTCTACATTCCCAACTCGCCTCTTGTACCTTTGAGTCATGAAGTCATACAGCATGGAAACAGGCCATTTAGCCCACCACATCCTCTGTCCTCCAACGTCAGCAGCAGAGTATTTAACTGCTGGATGTACACTTCAGAATTCAAACCATTAAGACTCTCCATACCCATATGCCTCTACCCCTTTTCAGCCCTCCTCCAAAAAAAATACAATTTCCACCAGGCACTGGGCACCCTTCCCAAAACCTCCTCCCCAGGCTTGCACAGCATTCTTCTCCAAATTACTTTGGGACAGTCATTCATACTCTAATAAAGTGTTTACTTTGCACTTTTTCCTATTGTCAAGGGAGTTGTCAGGATAATACAAATTTAGCCAAAATGTTTGGAAAATGGTGGAAGTGTTTGGTCTTATGAAAAGAACTAAAATTTGCTGCAATCATTTATAGATACACAAACACATAAAACATTTGTTCCCATGACGTGATCAGTGCTCCAAAAACTGTTTGCCCATCCATTGCTGCCCTAGAGGATTAGCGAGTCTTCCTCATCAATTGTTTGTGGCAGTTATGCTTTTGCAAATGAATTTCTTGTTGGGTCATTCAAAGCCTTTAAGTGTCAACCACATAACTAGAGGCAAGTCTCAGGCATTGCAAGGCTACAGTTTAATTTATTAATAGTGAATATTGATGGGTATTGCAGGGAGCTAGTAGCTTAGAGAGTTCAGGGCAATGACAATCTTGATGGTTGCTAATGAGTTTTCTCCTTGGCATGAGGTTATCTGTAAGTTAGGCTGAAGTACGTGCCACATCACTTTTCTAATTAGCTAGAGAAAATTCAAGTATTGCTGCAAACAGACCAAAATGCAGTTTTAAGTGCTTCTTCTTAAGAGGCTCTCTTTCCAAACCTTGGATAATCTTGGTGTCCTGATCAATATTTAACCATCAACCACTGCCACAAACAGATTAACAATATTTTCCCCCCACTGTTTGTCCAGTCTAGTTGTATGCAAATCATTTACAGTGATGTACCAACACTAATTACACAAATATCCTGAAGTGCTTTCACATGAATTATATCTGGAGATGCAAGTGGGATCCAAGCCTTTTCTTCAGTGTATTTAGCTCTGAAAATAATTGCACACAATCTAAATCTGAAGCAAGCAATCTTTTATATAAACATTTTCTCATGACTATGCCTGAAAATTCAAAAGTGGAGCATACTCTTTTGAGGATATGTTGCAGTAATCAAAAATACCACTTCTCCTTTAAGAAGTCACTAGCTCAACTAAACCTGCACAATGATTGTTATTTACTTCCAAGATTGTATGTCCTCTACTAACATGTGGGCTATCTGCACAATGAGGTCCCATCCAAAAGAATAAGGTTTTGCATCTGACATCATTGCTATCTGATTTATAGATTACCAATTAAAATGGCGATCTGAGCAAAAGCCACTTCTGCCAGCCACGAATTGTGCAGGTATCCACCAAATCAATGCACCATCTCCAAAATGTACTCCATTCATATCCAAATCATATTCATGATGGTTTTAAATAGAAACTCAAAAATGTGCCCCACATCAGAAGTCAGAGGTGGAACAGCAGCTACTTAACTAGGCCCAACATTGTGACTCGGTGTCAGGAGGGCAGGTGTCTCTTGCCTCTTCTGCATAAGTGAGCTTTTCAAAATCAAACACAAGTGCAATTCAGGCACAGCCACACCAGGACACTTGAAACAAAAATCAATATGACAGTCTGAGGATACAGCTCAGAAAAAGAGAAAGGAATTTAGAAGGCAAAGGACTGGAAGAGTTAAACAAAAAAAAGTGAAGTTAACACTCAAAGTAAAAATAATGTGCGTGCTGAGACATAACAGAAGCATACTGTTGCAGCCTGGTAAAAACCTGCACCATTTCCTGAAATAGTTAACCATAAGGGCCTAGCAGAAACGTTACTTAAAGTCGGTATGTTGAAGTATTGCTACTCCATAGCTTTGTTTGCCATAGGAAGCTATCACAGCACTATTCATTTAAGTACAAACTGAGTCCACTTACCTGCTATTCTACATAGTCCAGGATTTTTTTTTAGTGAAAGAAAACTTCTTGCATTGCTGGTTTTCTGAGCTTAGTCTATTCTTCCGCCCACAGCACTTGTCAGCATTCGTCAGTAGTCACGTGGCACACATTACCGCACTGCTGGTCAGTGGGTGGGACGTCTGCTGAAGCAAGACAATACTCTCCTCTGCTTCAAACTACAGTGTGTGCCCAGAATCTGCAGCCATTTGAAACAGGGGGCTTGTGACTTACTACAAACGTGACACAAAAACATCAAATAAGGATTGTAATGAAAAATAAAGCTAGAATTGTATCAGAAAATAAAGCTAGAATCTGTATCAGGATTTTGGCCCATCATTTGTGTCTGTTCTGCTCTTTAAAGGAATATAATTGCATTGAGGAAGAGTTTAAAATCCTCCACAAATGACCACTGTGAGTAACTGATAGTTCACTGTAACGGGAACAAAAGGTTCCCCCAATTTCTTTAAAATGCTTGTTATATCATATTAGGCAGATGACCCTTATTTGACCCTTTGTGCACTATCCCTCCAATCACTCAAGCTTCTGTAATGTCAGTTTTCCCAAAGTTAATGATCCTCTGTCTTGGACGAACCATATTTTAAAATCACATTCATCTATCAGCTTTTTCATATTTATGTTAATCATTACACTTTTGGCTTGTTCTGTCATTGGAACTACAAGTCTTAGTTCAGACCATCCAGTATTTTTACTGAACAGGATATAAAAGTCAAATTTCCCAGAACTATGTCACTAACAAACATTAGCATAACCACAAGCTATGCAGCAGCATGTACAGAAATGTTACTTGTACTATCTGACTATAATTCCTAAAATGCAATGTATTAAATTGCTCAATCATTTTTACCACAGATGTATGGGAACCACTAAGACTCAGATTTTATGACCAGATTTTACTTAGTGGTGGACTTGGAGCTGGGTAGTCCTAATGCCTCAGTAATAATAAAAAGGCCTCATTAAGATAGTTTAGAAGCCAGAAAACCTCTCAATTTGTTTTGCACAAATATGAAAAACAGAAATACAATGCTGGTGTAGCCTTTAATAGGTTTCAACCAAGTAAGAGGTTAACAAGAAATTGTTTATATAAATCTTTCACACAGCAAAAGCATCCTTAACTTTCAGCACCCTGATAGAAGCAGCTTCATGGTGGTCAACAGACGAAGAATCCAGATTTTCTAGGGAGGTAGAGGAGGTGTTAATGGATTCCAAGTTGACAGGTCTACAGGGCATGAGGGTGGTACAGGGAAGAGAGTGGTACAGGAAAACCAGGCTCCAGAGGTATTCTCAACCATCACCATAACTGCCAGAAAGAGGTTCATTAATATCAAGGTTTGGTGGCAATTCACATTTATTACCCACCCCATTTTTTCTTCCACTTTCTCAATATACACTTTTCCTGGCACAAAAGGATTTCACTCTCAAGGACTAATCATTTAAAAACAAGTCACCATGCCCTCCCAATCACCATTGCTCACACCAAGGTCTTGCATGCTATCTCCATGTACCATTTCACAGAAGCTTGTGGAAAGTCTTCCAACCGTATTTGTTGCAATCCTATTTACCGATGAATGCTCAGGACAACTCAAAAATTTCAGCCAAGAAATACCTCTGTGGTGCCCAAAGGCCAACTGCCCATGAAGTTGCTTCACAATGGTGTTCCTTGGTTTCTTCTCGCCAGTTGCCTCTCAGAGCTCAGGCAAATGAACATACAAAATCTACAGAGGAGCTCAAATTTATGCCAGAAAACTTCACATTCAGACTCCATCCACTTTGGTTTCCACTGGTTATAGATAAGTCACAGTTATAAAATGACACACAACTGCAAAAGCAATGGCCTCTGATCCCACTTCAGTGACAACACCATAGTTCTGCAATCTTTTCTTGCATGGACCATGTCAGCATTTCACTAAACAGATGCTAATGTAGTCCTGTACATTAAAACAAAACAGGGCTCCCATTATTCCAAAGATTTTTATCTGGGTGCACCACGTTCTTATTTGTACCCAAAACAGTTCAGCACCCTGCTAGAGTGGTGAAATGACAACAAACCTACTTGAGCCACTGTTCAAGCACAAATGCTAAGAGACAGAAATACAAGGTTTCAACGAGTTAAAACTAACAATTTCTGTTTATACAGTACCTTTAACATATCAATAAACCATCCTGGCCTTTTCAGTACATTGACACATAACAGTAATGGAGTTGCTGTTGCATTTTGATAGGGTCCAGATTCTCCTATGTGCAAAAGTAGAAGTGTTGTTTGCAAAAATCACAGGCCAACACAGAGGACAGGAAGAATCCTCTAGTACAAGCCACCTACAGGGCCAGAGTCAGTGTACGTTCACCATTGCCAAACTTGGTAGACAAGGCAAAATGTACCCGCAACTTCTCAAGCATTATTAGCAGGAAATGTTACTATTTACCAAGATTCTTTTTCTCCACCCCCCCAAACCACCAACACAATAAAGCATCCTGGCAATAAGTGAGAAAAATTATCAAGGACATCTTTGACAAACTTTGAAGCCACAATTCTCAAGTACTTTGATGCTAAAATGCACTCCAATAACTTTGTTCCAATGTTTAACAGTTGGGCCAAGGCCTGCAGCAAAATTGTCTAGAAGTCTAGAAGATCAGGGAACTTCACTTTTAAACCATTCATGCAGATTTTTAACATTTCAAATTGCACTGGTTTTACAGAGTGGAGTATCTTGATGGATCACTATTCCATTTTCTGTGAAATGCTGTCAATCTCAGAATATCTTTGCTTGTGGACCTCCATCTAAAGTCTGTTCCACATATATAATAAACAGTACTACAACCATTTGATATAGCCCAAATCCTTCAATTTGCAATGTGCCATCATGCAATTTTTTTTAAACTCTGCAAATAAATCAATGTTTCTCAGTAACAAAATATGTTTATAATTAATCATACCACTTTTGATGAATATTAGCAATCAAAACCCAATATTCACTAGTCTTATTTTGCACTTAATTTACTGCTACTGCTTTGTAATTATTGTTAATTATATCATTTATGCATCTTGCAAAACAGCAAAGCACCGATTTCAGAATCTATTACTACTTTTTCCAAGTAATCATTTTACTATAGGACTTAAGTTTCATAATTCTTCACAAATTACTTTAGAGTTAGAAATTTCTGCAAAGTAACCCATGTTGGTATTCTTTAGAAAATGTATGAACATGTGGTAAAATGTTACCTTTGCATGATACCAATTCAGATGAAGCTAACAATTTTGTGAAACACACCATATTTAAATATTTGGCACTTCATCTTGTACATCAAACTTCTGAGGCTTAACTACCAACTCTTCAGAATAACATAGATATCGCATCAAAACCTAAAATGTTGTCAATTTCCATTTGCAATTGAAACAGAGCAAAAAAAAAATCATAATGCACTAGCCAACATGTCAATTAATTGGACTTATCTAATTTTCTACCTTTCCTTTTCCCCATGAAAGCATGAACAAGATAATATTTCATCAATGATGATCATCATTCTTGGATCTATTGTCACGTGTAAACACGATTTACAATCTCATTCCAGATGGCCACCGAGGGTGATGCATTCAAATCCAGTCTTAACCCAACATCTGCATAAAACTGCTTCCCAGCCAGGGGCACTGGAATCCAATCAAAGAGCTTTAACCAAAGCAGGTATTTCTTTTCACTTCCTTTATCCAGGATTCGCAAATCCAAATTTACACATTTGTGGTATTGCAAATGCTGCAAATAGGCCAAGTCAGCTGACATTTCATTTTGCCCCTGATTAACTAATGGGGTTCTACCAGTGGCCATGAGCCAACTGATACGTATTGTATTGGCCTGTTGGTAAAGTGAACAGCTTCAGACATTTGTGTGTAAAGAAACATTTTGAGCTGTGGTCTTGCGCAAAAGACTTAGGTTATCTTGAATCTAAACCATGTAGTGTGGAAGGTGCACATCAGATAAGCATCCATAAAAGCATTGAAAGCAAAGAATGTATTTTTCCACATCTATCCCAAACACAATAAATTATGTTTGTGTGCCCTCCAGAATCAGTAACCATTAAAAGGTAGCATTTATTAAGCACATACAAAATATTAATTTTGCTTACATAGTACACAAGTGAGAACACTAGCTAATATTGCTTCATCCCCAGAACACTTGGTACTGATACAGAAGTGGTACTAATATCACTACCCTATCCAGCTCATAAGTAGGTATTGAATATTGATCCTGTGTGGTCATATTCTCAAAGGTTTATTGCAACTTGAGATGTAGTTCACTTATTATAACAAGAGCAATTTTAACAATGCGAATCAAGATTTTAATACCACAAATTTTCTCATTAATTTTAATGTCTACACCAACTCAAACTATCCATTTTATGAATACAATGTAGTTTACCCACAAAAAGAAATATGCAGTTAGAAATACCTCCACCATAAATTTAACTTTTCATTTTAGAATAAGCATCTGGGAGTAAAACTTCCAAATGAATGGCTAACCATCCTGACACAATGGAATCAAA
>JARFYF010000112.1:66057025-66068329 GCA_030265395.1 Rhina ancylostomus | reverse complement strand
TAGTGAGTAGTGAACACTACTGACTACTCTGACTACACAAATCGAATATTAAGCAGCAGCTTACCAGAAGGGAACACCGTCTAAGTCTCTAAGATTGTCGCCTGTAACAGATAGAATAGCTATGGCCGATTTTCTGAATAGTGGAAAACAGGAGCAAGCAAGTAAGCTACGTCTTTGTAACAGGTCGCTTTTCCATTTTTTCCTTGGCTTGCTCGCAGACCCCCTGGAAACCCATTCATTGTTCTAGAACTGGCATTGTGATTTCAACTATCATACACATAATCCCTGGATCTCCCTCATGGTGGGCCGAAGGACCTCTATTGTGCTGTATTGTTGGGTGGTTTTTAACCTCTCTGCTTCTCTACTCTTTCTTTTATTACAACTCTCCTTAAACTCTCTGATCATGGAAGACATCAGCTTTGAAGATGAGGTAAACAATGAAGTAAACAATGAAGTGGGTAATAATAGGGTGGAAGAGGATATAAATAGGCTGGCTAAATGGGCAGGCAAATCTAATATAGAGAAGTGTGTTTGACAGAAGGGAAGAAGGGATACAATATGGTCTAAATGGTGCAAGTGTAAAGAGTGTGCAGCACCTTCCAAACCCCTGAATCAGCTCGAATGACAAGGGCAGCAAAAGAAATGGGAATGCCACCACCTGGAAGTTGCCCTCCAAGCCACACACTATCCCTACTTGGAAGTTTATCACCATGCCTCCACCGTCACTGGGTCAAAATCCTGGGATTCGCTCCCTAATGGCATTGTGGGTATACCCACACCTCAAGGACTGCAGCAGTTCAGGAGGGCAGCTCACCACCACCTTCTCAGGGGCAACTAGGGATGGGGAATTAAATGCTGGCTCAGCCTGTGAAGCCCACATCCCTTGAATGAAAATGAAAGAAAATAAAGAACAGAGGGACCAAGGGACTTATGTCTGTGAATTTTTGTCAGCAGCACACAGTGCTGAGAAAGTAATTAGTGAAGTATATGGGATCCTGGGATTCACAGATGAAGTCAGAGCACTAAAGATATGTTGATCCTAGACAAAACATCGATCAGACCACAAATGGAAATTTGCATTCATTTCTGGTCACCACACTTTAGCAAGGATGTGAAGATCCCAGACAGGCAGGAAAGATTTTTTTGAAGGGTACAAGGGATGAGGATTCGACTGGAAGAGCTGGGTAATACACCTTGAAACAAAGAGAGCTATGAGGAGAATTGCTTAGTATCCTTTACCTATGCACTAATGCCATAGAGTTTTACAGCACAAAAACAGGCCCTTTGTCATAGCTCATCCATGCTGACCAAGTTGCCTTCCTGAGGTAGTCCCTTTTGCTTGCATTTGGCCCATATCCTTCTAAACCTTTCCTGTCCAAATATCTTTTAAATGTTGTAATTTTACCCTCCTCTACCACTTCCTGTGGCAGCTCATTCCATTTACCCATCCAAAAGTTGCCCTTCAGGTCCTCTTTAAATCGTCCTCCTCTCACCTTAAACCTATGCCCACTAATTTTAGAATCTCCCACCCTGGGGAAAAGACTGTGATCATTCACCTTATCTATGCGTCTCATGATTTTGTATAACTCTATAACATCACCCCTCAGCCACCTACACTCCAGGGGAAAAAACTGCAGCCTATCCGGTCTCTCCTTATAGCTCAAGCCCTCCAGTCCTAGTAACACCTTTTCTGCACCCTTTCCAGCTTAGTGACACCCTTCCTACAGCTGGCAATCAGAACAGCACACAATATTCCAAGTGCAGGCTCACCAGTGACGTATCCAGTTGTAACATGATATCCCAACTCTTGCACTCATTGCCTTGACTGATAAAGGCAAGTGTGCCAAGTGCCTCCTTCACCACTCTGTCTACCAGTGGTGATCTAAACAAGATTAAAGGAAAGACACATATACCCAGGTAAATGACAAGGATCCATTCCTACCAAATCTCGCATTTCTAGTAGATGTGATCAGTGTCTGGAGAAATTATTAGAAAGTCCACATTCCAGAAGAATCATTGAGCTGAGCTGGGCCTCTCCTCGGCTACAGGCACACACTCACTGCTGGGAGTATCTCTGCTATATGGCTTTGAGAAACCTGGAGTTGCCCCAACAGTTTACTGCTGTACTATTCTGGGGAGCAAGTCCTGCCATGTGTAGCATACACTTCATATATAATATTAGTCTGTGGACAATAATTGTTCTTTAAATGCTGTGACCACTTTAAGGATGGTTTCATGAGTCTAACAGAAGGCCAATGTTGCACAGGATTTCTTGAAGAACATTCCAGAAAGAGGCTTCATAAGAGAAAGCAAATGTTGCAACAAATAAATAATTTAACTCATCAATGAGAGCACTATTTCCAGCATCTTAGAGTATGAATATGGGAAATACTGAGATACCATGTGTTGATCTCATGAGAGACAGCAGAATCAGGCAAGTCAACTCCAAACAGCCCCAGCTCTGTATTTCCACAGGGCTATCTCAGAGATTGCACTGTGTGTATAATACTCCTCATGTTTATATTTCCAAGAGAATATCCATAGAATCTGGTTCCCACAACTCCAAAACCACAGGCCGTCTTCACCAGAGCTTCTGAGGACATGGAATCATGAGAATTTTCTTTTCTGTACTTTTTTTGGAATGCACTTTTTATGAAGAAGTGTGTCCAATAAATTGTCAATCTTCCTCCTTGAGAAGTTGAAGCATGCCAGTGCGAGCTGTGGAATGGTGTAAAACTGTCAAAAAAATTGTATGATCAAAAGCTCACTGAGATGAGGAAAATAACAATGGTTCTAGCATTTAACATTCATTTGTTTTAGTTTATAAAATCAGTAATTTATGAAATCTGTCATGCTTAATTTCTAGGCTTTTATTCTATCAAATTATATTCAGGTCTAAGCCGAGATGTAAGAAATTAGTTGGATGAAACTATTCGCAGAATCATATGAAAAGGACTTAAACATATGAGCATATATGTTAACAGAAGATATTAAAGTTACTATTTATTAGGATTTCACTTTTATTTAGGTGCTGAGTAATATGTTGTTGTATGACTTTAAAGGAAGCATGTTTGGTGGTATGAAATATTTTAAATTTGTATGGGCCTTCTTGCTTAAAATACTTATGAATGTAGGGAAACAGAAATAGAAAATGCGAGAAATACTCAGCAGATTAGGCAGCATTTGTAGAGACGGAACTGTTCATTCTCTCCAGGACTCAGCAGAATTTATCTTGGTCTTTCAGACAGACCTTGTGATCGAGGATGATATATTTTCACTCAAGTGTTGTGGGTTCCGAAGTTCTGGCTAATGAGGCCAACATCAGTACTGAAGATTCTTCCATAGGAGATGGGTGACAGGAATGGGCATGGAGGTAGTTTGTGAGGTTGTCCACTCCTTCCGTCGCTTACAAGGGACTTGTAAGTGTGCTCCTGATCCAAGGTCTCAAGGTTCTCCATATCACCTCAAATGTTCCTTCTCCACTGAGTAGTCATGGGCCTAGAAATTTGCAGTCATTGACAGAGTTAGTCCTGATGAAGGGTCTTGGCCTGAAACGTCAACTGTTTATTTCCCTTCATGGATGCTGCCTAACCTGTTGAGTTCCTCTAGCACTTTTTCTGTATTCCTCCAGAGTCATTGACAATGATGCTTTGAACACATCCTTTAATCTTTGACTCTCTTTGTCTGAAATAAAAAGCACTACTCACAATGTGGTGTTGTCTGCCTTGGGGAAACCAAACACAGGTTATCTAACCTCTTTGAGGCCACCTATATTCAGTCTGCAGGGGTGACCCTGAGCTTCTACTTGCCTTTGTTTTAATCCTCCCTCCCACTCCAACTCTGAGCTATTTGCCTGTGGATTCCTGCACTGTTCCTCAGACCCAATGCAAGCTTGAGAAACAGCCCCTCAGCCTCCATTGGGGCTTGTTGCCGCATTCAGGACTCAATGACAAATTCAACAACTTCAGGCAAATTATTTTTGGCTAGTTCTACTGTTGGTTATCCATCTGCAGTATTAACTTGTTTTCTCTCTCTCATGGGCACTGTCCGATGGACTGGATGTTTCTTACAGTTCTAACTTGCTTTAATATGCAAGTTATGTACAGCTTTAATAGGCCCCTGTTTCTTTCTAATAGCTGTCATTAGTGGATCAACTAAACAGCATATCACCTTGGCAATACTGGCTCCACCCTGTCAGAGCTATTCCCTTTATCACATCTATTCCTCCCTCCCATCTCTGCAATGTAATACTAATTTGTTTTCTCTCTTTCCCAACACTGATGAAGGATCTTTGACCTGAAACATTAACTCTGTTTCTCTTTCCATAGATGCTGCCTAATGAGCTGAGATATTCCAGTATCATCTGTTTTTACAACATGCTGTAGAATGCTCTTAATTTGGACACCCAAATCCAAACAGAATATCCTCATTTCATGTTCAGCAAACAACAAATTAATTGAAACCAAAAGGAACCTTTCCATTTACTTATCCTATTCTCAGTTCATTCTTGTTCCTTCTGACTTGGTTCTTATCCATTCTTTCTCTTCAGTCTTTCTCACTCACTCTCAGTAATTAAAAAAAATCTTCTATACACCTCTTGTCTCTCTCTGTCACACACACATACACACACACACACACACACACACACCTCTTTACTGCTACATTCACCGTAATTCAACTTTGTGATCCTAAATGAAAGATTTATTGAAGGTTATAAGGCAGTTGCACCACCTGACTGGTATTTCCTTTCTCCCATGCAACTATTTTAATTCACTGTTCTTTCTAATAACAACCACATATAATAAAACTCCATCAATATGGCACACTTGGAACTTTGGTAATGCCAGAATGGCAGGTTTTCTAAACTATTGGGAGTTATTCCTATTAATACCCCAACACACTTAATTCACATTTTAAAAATAAAGTTACACAGTAGGATAATAAATATTCCAGTGAACCCAGTAAGCTTAAAGAGAGATGCGAAATATGATTCTGTGAAGTTTAAGGGAGTATAGGAAACAAGGCCCCAGTGTGCTTAATGAGAGTGCTGGAAATGGGGCCCCACAAGTTTAAAGGAAGTACAGGAAACATTACCCAGTGAGCCAGATGCTGGACCTTCAGGATTTGAAGATAATCAGTTCATGAATTATCAGAGTCTTATGTAGAAATGTCAGTAGACTCAAGTTTTGTGTGAATTCCTCTGTTACTTATGGGACCCACTACAACTTCCAGGGACAGGCATATGGGGTATGGAAGTAGAGATAGTAAAGACATACTGAAAGTTTAAAGAAGTTTTTAAACCTCCTGTAATTTCAGATGAGAGATTTATAATTGGTATAATTTATACTGAAAACCTACATATTAATAGACACAGATATGAAAAGTGTTCAGACATCTCAAATCTCAATATTGTTTTAAATAGAAGTTTAAATGCTAAATGCTACTGCAAACTGATTGTTATCTTATTAACAATTTTATAATTATTTCATGAAACTGATGATTGAGAGAGGATCAAAAATATCGAAACAATAAAAGAGAACACACCCAAAAACTCAGAAAGGCTTATTACAGAAAATGTAATAAGGAACACATTATCATAAGGTGGAATATATATTAATAGCTGGCAAAAATCCCATCCAAGAACTGTTCTGTGATATCATTCAGAAACACACCCTGTAGACTCCAACATAACCAAACTAAAGGTTGATGGGTAACACTGATCACATATGCTTCAATGTAGTCCTTTCTAAAAAAATCCTCATTGCAGAAATACAGAAGATGTAGTAGACTGAAGGGGCTTTACCACTCAATTGCATATTATAATGAAAGGGTGCAAGTTTAGCCACATTTGTGCTTCCAGTCAGGGTGCATGCCAAAGCTATCTTCAGCTTGCCTCTGAGCTATGCTAGTTTGAAAAATTATTTTGTAAATTCCAGGGTAGGATTGGAATGCATAAATTGCCCTTGCATTGAATATATTGCATGCCTCCTTTGCCTCACTTGTAATAGTGCTCAATGGTCTGAAGGGATATCGTACGGGTAAGTGAAAAGAGAAACCCAATACTTGCAGCAAGCACTGAACTGGATAATATTTACATATTGAATTCTTTGTTCCATACACATGTCAAACTGGTCTGGAAATTGAAATATGTTATTAACAATTCTTAAGTGAGTATACTGCAAAGATGTTAGAAATATCAACAAATCATGATGCCTCACAATAAAGCAAAAGGAAAGAGCTTCACAACTGAAAAGAAATCAAGTCTGAGCAACAGATCATAACAATGTGTAGTGAAGGCAGTATTATATGACCAGAATAAGGGCTATTTACAGGATGAATTCCACTTGGTCAGCTCCAATGGGCAGGCAATGTCACTCACATGCCCAACAGCAAACTCCTGAAACAGACTCTTATCTGAAAAGCAATTTCCTGGCAAAACAAGCTCAATCACAGTGAGAGATTACCAGGTGGACTGAGGGACTGTTTCAAGGATGTTCTCAAGGTCTCCTTGAAAATGCGTAACACCAAAACAAACTCATGAGAATCCCTGATACATGACCAACCAAAATGGAGCAACCTGGGATGGCACCAAGGACACCAAAGTACACGGAAATACAGCAGAAATAACAGGGGTATGGCAATGGTAGAAGTTGTGCACCACTTCCCAAGCTGTGAAAAATGAGCCGAGAGCAAAGGAATTTGTCAGAATAGTTTCCAGATTTACCTCTTAGCATCATCCATACATTTCTGTGAAATACCCTCTCAGTAGAGTCCTGTCATGGCTCGAAGCCCCTGCTTCCCCAGCTTTTCCTCACAGCTCAATTGTCCAATGTGTTTTCTACCTATTCCATGCTTGAATGTCGCCTTTGTTTTTCAATGGTGAGAAGTGGAGGCAGCAACCATGGTGTGGTTTGGCTAGACGACCATAGAGATGGAGCACATTCCACTAGATAAATCATCCTGGTCTTAGCCAGCTGCTAGGAACTACTGTCTGCATTTCCCTCATGTCCACACCCTGCCCCAGAATGCCTCAATGGATATTAACAGAAGGCAATGTCAGCAATGGAGCTTTGTCACCCAACAAAGTCTTAAGGCCTCTCAACAGTGTTTAAATGCCTCTGATATTTAATCTTAATTTTCTTTTTCCAAAAGCAAAGCTATTTAAAACAGATGAAAACAATTTGACATAATTAGAACCACTAAATCAAAGTAATTAACAAAAACCTGTGCCTCCTAATATACCAGTCTAGAATTCACACTTAAACTTAGTAAAGTCTCCATACTTACATCAAGTCATATTCACCAGTGCATACAGGGAACACATATTGACTAAAGTCTAAATAGCTGATTGCTGGGAATTCTGATTGATACCACCAACTCCTGCCAGCAAGGTTCATCTGGTGCTTAATGTTTATGATAGGTTTTATTGCCACGTGGTTTTTTGGTAAGGCCTTTTGTCCCTCTGGTACTGGAAGGCAGAAAGACCTGTGACTTCACAGGATCTTCCACCTGCCACATGGTGATTTATGTACTGCAGACAGTTAACAGAAAGACCAGCTGTATTTAAAGAAGTAAGTGCTATAGAGTAAATCAGTTAGAACGCTCCCTGAAGATCCACACTGCAAAATCAACGTAATTTATAATATTGAGCATTTAATCTGCTCTGTTTATTTTCCTCTGCAGTAACATGGCATTGAATAAGCATTACAAAGATATGCTCAAAGCACTTCAGAAGAAATTTGGAGTTGAGACTAAAAGTTAGGCAGTTCAATCAATGAAGAAACCACTCAAGTGGCAAAATCTGTGTGAGAGAGTCTCCCACTCTGAAGAATATCACTTCTCTTGTGCAGTAAAAAATAGTGAAAGTAGAAAGCAAAGAGAAAAGGGATGGCAATGAGCATAGCCAGTCCTTCCCTTAACCAAGATGTGCAATTCTACCCTTAGTCTGGATAAGGGCAATATGGAAGAGATCATATTGTTCTTCCAGGGGTAATGCCAAGAACAAAAACTTCTACATTTTTTTCTATTTTCAACCTGAACCATTTCATGCATTCTTCCCTTCATTGAATAAGTTGCAATTGCCCATATTTGGCATGATCTGCCTCTAATCAGCTGAGGAAAGCAATCCTCCCACAGTTCAATGCTGTTGTTTTGAACAGAAGCATTTTCTCTGTCTTTTTTTTCCAATGGTTTAATCTGTTCTCAAAAACTAAGCTTTTAATCTTTGTCCTGATCCATCTGAAATCAACTAAATTTTATCATGGTGTAGATAGGGCATTTATAACAGGTAGTGACATCTTGGGGGAAGATGGATAAATCCATGTGGGATGAAGGAATAAATGATTATGTTGATTAGGTTTAGATAAAGCAGAATGGGAGGAGGCTCATGCCGATTAAACATTGGCAAGATCAATTGGGCCATATGAGCTGTTGCTGTGCTCCAGATTTTATGTAATATCACCACTTATGGCAAAACAGGATAAAATATTGTTTTATACCAAGAGGTAAAAAATATTGAGAACTCTTCCTAACCATTTTCTAAAACTATAATCTTATAATTATTAAAATTAATTTTTAAGAATTTGGTATGCAAAATACATGCATTAAAAATAGACTGCATCATTCGCCAAGGTTAACAACCTCACCTTTAACCTGCAATTGGCTGAAATACTGAAATTCAAATCAAAATTAGGACCAAATGCAATTCTCTCAGCAGATGTCAAATGACCATGTTTGACAGTCTTGAAAAATCATGTTTGTTTACAGCAATAATGTCTGAATGTCCTAATTAAAGAGCAAAAAAGACAGGCATGTTAATGATCATACAAATGTGCCTTAATTTAGCTTTTTTCTGCAGTCAATATCAGTAACTATATTGTACCATTATCCTCAGTGAAAATAGGAGTACCTACTGCCCATATTCAGAAAATGAACACCAACAAAGAAAATGGAGGGATTTTTTTCGTCTTACCTAACTTCCTGTTTTTCTCTTCTGAAAGCAATGGGTGAGAAGGAGAGATAGTTAGCTCCCATTTACTGGTCACCAAAAGAACCTTGAGATCCAACATGCCACACAGACTTATGGAAAATTGGTGTTGGTGTTTATTGATCAAGTGATCGATATCCACACAATGAATGCCCACTAGGAGAAGGCAGACTAGGCAGATTGTGATGCACATTGATTTAATGCCAAGTCTTTTATTTTTAGGTTTAATATGTTAAATTGTATGGCTTGAGCATGTGCACTCCCAACACGTTTTAAACAGATCATTGGCCACATTGAACAATTTCTTGTTTATTCTTTTTTTGCAGATTCTTGCTACAATCCTAAAAACGCCTTTTCTATTTGTATTAAGTTGCAAGAGTCCATGGAGAGGTGTGGCTACAACACCAACTCCAAGCCCAGCAGCATCAAGACTGCACTTTCTGTGACTGTCACAGTGATGAGGGGCTATTTCCCTGGAACTGTGTTTTGTTTTCCCATTTATTGCCCATTGTTGTGGATGGGAGATCACTGAAGTTCTGTATTAAAAGATACCCAACTCCAGTTCATTCTCTCTTGCCAGGGACCAGCAGGTGGAGAGATGCTGAGAACTACAGCCCTTTCAGTTGGTGCAAGGTGCTGTTGACTGAATCAACTCGTTTATACTGGTACTGAAAATGGTTCCAATCCCTTACTGTTCCCTTATTTTTGTTAGGATACCAGACATTGCCTGGTATCCTAACAAAAGTAAACACCCTCACTCAGTGGCAGGCAGTTGTGGTATCTGCATTTGAGTAACCATGGAGAAATGAGAAGTAGCAACTGAGCAACATGGACTACTTGCTGTGTCTTCTGGGTATTTTTCAAGAGACTACAGGTGCTGGAATCCAGAGTAAGGAGCAAACTGCTGGAGGAACTCAAGTCGGTCAGGCAGCATCTGTGGAGGGACAGTCAACTTTTCGGGTTGAGACCCTTCATCTGTAGTGACTGGGGCCCCTGATGCTGCCGCCAATGGTTCCTGCCACCACTTTTTAAAAAAACGAAAATACCTGGAGTTCCCACTTCGAAAACAGATGAGGACCTGAACAAAGTTAAATCCAAAGTTACCCTCATTTTGAGAAGTTTTGAGGAAGTATGACTGGATATTCATCCTCAATTAGTAGCTCAAAATGTTACTACAGTATCACCAATTCTTTGTACCCCTGAAATCCATTCCATTGGCTTCAATAGAATGAACTTCAGAGTGAGATTACAACATGATGATGACACTGTAAAAATCACATAGTGTTAAAGACCAGAGGTGAATTTTTACTAAATAATCCACAGTTTCCAGAAGAAAAAAATTTAAAGTAAGAACGTAAGGAAATATTCAATTGAAATCTAACTGCTTTTAATCAAACTATTTGGGTGTTAAGTCTTGGCATTGACATGACAATGTTTTTGTTCATTACTAAAACACATAGTAGGATTTTTGCTTTCATTTGGAGCTTTAATCACAGACGTCAGGGCTTATTGAAGTGAGAACACAACATTTATAGCACTAAACAATTTTGAGGGCTTCCATTACAGCCTTGCACAGGGTGGAACCCAGAACACACCCAGAAAGTAAATGTGCAGACCTATGACTCAGTCAGCTGGTATAGCATTTCCGGTATTCCAAAACCTGACACAAAGAAACAATTACTTTGGATTAAATAGTCTTGTATATCTTGTTCTGGATTCCCACATTTTGTGCAAATCACAACTTCTCTGTAAACTGGGGCAGATGTCACCTTTTTAGGCTCATCACACCTTATTCACTCACTTTATTGCTGATTCTTTGACAGGTCGCATGAACAACAGATTTGGGTAAAACCCCCATTTAACAAACCAAGTTTTCTATGGTGGTTAATTAGGTGAAGATATTGTTTAATATGATAATCCATCACATAACAGCAAAAGGGCTCACAGAATCTTGGATGAATGCTGGAGATCAGTCTGCCCATCAGAAATCCTACTCTTAATACTTCAGCTGACTGCAGGGGAACTAAAACTGAGATCCAGTTTGGAACAGGAACTAGACACTAAGACAAGACATTCAGTCTTGATATACGTGTCCCTTGTGAAAAAATGTGGACCTCAGTCAGGGATAGAATTGCATGTTGCTCTGATTCTAACCCAGAACAGGGCTAAAATGGTTCCAATTCCATTTGTGACAGCATCTTACAAGTAAAGTGATTCAACATGATTACAAAAGAAGACCCAGTAAGGAAATGGATACATCAGAGAAAGTAACTGGAATAAGATGTCATGACTTTTTTATGATGGCTTGTTTACCAACC
>JARFYF010000112.1:66012333-66026623 GCA_030265395.1 Rhina ancylostomus | reverse complement strand
TATTCATAACTGCAAAGAACAAAGAAGGATTTTAGGAAAACAATTATCAGAGCTGAAGTTATGTATGATGACCATCAGCGTCAATCAGGTATGCAAATTGCAATTTATTCTGGAATTTCATTCTGGGAATTACTAAACACAGGTTACCCTGTGCAATGTTGTCACAATAAAATAAGAGTAATGATTTTCTTCTACATCAAAAGGAAAAAATTAAAAAAGATTTGCTTGCCAAATCTGAGAAACATTTAGTAGTTCTGTCCATACAATACTTCTGTAATAACTTGCAGTTTGGCATTTTCAGTATCACTTCAAAGCAGTGTGGTTATATTGCTTTGTTTCTTTCATTTTTTTTACTATTTATGTGATATTCCTCTGCTGGTTAAGGTGCTAATTTGAGGAGCATTTCATTCTTATTGGCTTTGAAGACATCAGGGATTGGGGAATGTTAGAACAATGACATCACATTATGTTGTCCTGTTAAGTGAACATCCTACCAATCACACTCAGCTTAATCACAGCTATCTGAAGCAGTACTTCAACATTTTTCTCTGTTCTACATTTTTTTTACATGAATAGAGCATCACAGTCTAGCTACTAAAACCCTGCAAAACATGCTGACACTTTCAGCACCCACATATCATTATCACAACTTCTCAAGTAGCACTACAGCTACAAATCCCCTTGACACACCTAGGTATAAAAGTTGGGGAGGAAAGCAAATTGAATCAAGGTGCACAGAGTGGGGAAAAAAGTGCTTTGTTAAAGCTTGAGCACTTAGTTGATAGTTCAGTCTTGCTCTGCCCGCTGGTGTGTCTGAGGACTAGATGCAAATGTAAAATTCTATTTGAATGGGGATGTCTACATGAGTGACTACTTGAGCCCACATGAGTGTTACATTATTAAACTGTTGACTATTTATTAATTGAACATGCTATGTTTGGTTAGAATAACACATAAACAGAACAAAAAAATGGGAATATATGATAACTGAGAACGACACAGGAAAATGTGCGTAATGCTAATCTGGCAAAAACTGCTTTGTATATGTGGATTACATTTTAATAGGAATGGCAATGCGTGAAGCAGCAATCGTTTTGCCTTATTCCTTTAGTAACCATTGTCCTTTTACACTTTTGCTCTGCAAAGCTTTGTCTTCTGTTATTTAACCTCCTTGGTAAATCATAAAACAATTAATGACGAGTATTTGTAACACCCAAGGGAAGGGCTGTGGAGGCTTCTGGACTGTATAGTATGCCACATCTGATTGGTCAGGACATCTGAAGTGTTGCTTTAAGATCCCAGTTATATTGACAGTCTTTAAAGCTCCTCCTGAAAGAGATGACACAACTAGGTCCCGGACTACTTGTTAAACCTTGAACTCCTTAAACATCTGTCATTTTGAGTTAGCTGCCTCTAATAATGGATATTATGCATTAGCAACTCATGGAACAGCTCATGATAAATTGACACATACTTTCAAATCAATTCAAGTTAATCTAATCAGATTTTGCTCCTTCAAAGTTTGCTCCTTTTTATTCAGTCAAAAGAGCCAACATGTGATAGTCAAGCTTTGAGACAGAGCCCAAGAAACGTTCTAGACTGAGGCTGCACAACATTTTGTCTATTTATACATAGATAATATACTGTGGCCAAGCAGATGAATCACTCAGAAATTCTGACAGGTAGCAAACTACATGGTCAGTTTACTTTTGGCGAATGGTTATCATAATGAGTTTCATCACAATATTTATTTTACACTTACTGTTAATCTTGTTAATCCCAACATGCAAATTTAATGTGAAAATTCTCATTCTCCGTCCACTGTTAAAAGTAACAGAATAACTCTTTAACCAGCCCATAACTTATTTTCATTGTAAAACACCTCCTGAAAAATATACCACTGCCATTTTCATTAACTTCTTTGCAATGATACTAGGTATGTAGCAGAGTACAGGTGGAATGACAGCAAATTGATCAGCAGACATCTCTACACTTAGACGAGCTGAAATGTTGACAGCAACTCTCGACTCATAGCCATTGTGACTCCAAGCGGGGCTGGAAGCTTATATGGTATTTCGAAATTGCCAAAGAGCCCGTTCACACAACCGCTCAACCAAAGTGCCCAGATTTCTGTTAGAAAATATAAAGAAGCGGTAGGTTTGCTGGCTTATAAACAGTTTTCAATACAGCATAAATTTCATCAGTACAAACACAGTCAGTCCACATCAGGGTTGTTTACTGGGACCATATCTATCTTCCTTGAATTATTATTGTTTATAAAAATCAACTTACTTAGATGTCCTAATCAATAACTTCATCTAAAGGTACCTCAATCCTTCAAGTAGCTGCACGTCACTGCAATTTTCAATTTGGCTTTGTTATATAGATGGCACCTTGATACAGCTAGAAAGAATTTTGTTGAAGTGAGCTCACCTACATTCATTGCAGTGATTGTTATCTTGTGGAATTCTCGAACATTTCAAACAAAAGTGGAAAAATCCAATAAAATTATGCATCTTTTTCAGTGGAGAACTTCTACTGCCCTTTAAACTCTGCCCTTTGAACGTCCACTGGAGTGTTCCAGAGGGAACACAGAGAAACCTCCAGAGAAACAATGGCAATAGTTAAAATAGACACCCATGACATTTTACTGATGTTTCTGCCAACCACCTCTCCAAAGCTACAGAGGGAAGATCAGGAGAATCTGATTCAGACTCAGAAGGGAGGATTCTATACTCTCAGAACATTGGCTGGCTTTACATCAGGCCCAATTGTATTTACCATTTTCTTTCATAGAAAAGGACACTGATCTGGTCTTGATTCTCTGTTATTCATTTCTGCACTACCAGTTTGCGCTGAATTAGCCCAATGTTGTTTCAGATGACGTTATCAGTGAAAATCAACAAACATTATTATGAAGATAAAAGTTCCAGAATTTTGAGGATTTGGAAGCAGAAAGGTGTTGTTCCTCTGGGTTGTGAGGTCTTGGAATTTGGGACTTGACATGGTTGCCTTGCCTGTCTACTTTGCTTTTCATCTATCAAAGATTTAACAGAAGCAGAGTGAACTAGGGATAGTGCAAGGTACAATACTGGCAGCAAAAATTTGGTCAAATTGAACTGTCTGAGTGGAAGTCGGAATGCCAGACAAGAGAGCACTGGGACTTTTGAGTCTGCACGTCATAAATGCAGGGATGAGGATTCAGGAACAGATGAACTGAAGCAGTGTCAGAGATGCAGAGTTACAAAAAATAGGCCTGATTTAGTCGTACCTCTGTGATGTGCCCACTCAAAGCAGACCCACCCGGTAAGCCCAGGGTTTCCAGGAAATGGCACACAGAGGCTTGGCACTACTCTGTCAGATTGACAGATCAGTAATGGCACAAGGCAAGTCTTTTGCTAGAGATCAACCATAATCAACCATTCGTGTAACCTCTGCAAATCATTAGTCAAAGTTAGTGCAGGAGAATGGGAGAGCCTTATGAAAATTCTTCCCAAGGAATTATAGATGTTCTACCATTTCAAATTCTTGCCTTGAGAACCAAAGCGTCAGTCCACACATGCTGACTTATTTATTAGCAAGCTCATGTACTTATAACCCCATCTCATACTGAGCAGTTATCCACAGCAATAGATGTAACTCATAATCACAGGCTAAACTGTGAGGAAAACTCCAGGGCCCACAAAGGTTGAAGACTGAAGAACACATCCTTGCATGAAAAGGTGGCAGACATTATGATCATCATATCTCAGAATAATAGCCTGATCTGCATCAGAAAAGGCAAGTACAGTAGAAAATTATGATGGAAATTTGAAGCGATCAATGCCATACATTTTGAATGCCTTTGTGACTTTTGAGATACAACTCATACTTTTAAATTTCTCCCAAAGCATATCTGTTACTGAAGCTTTTATCCAACCACTGTCAAATATCTCGAGCATGCTCCAGCTTAAGTTAGTTATGAATGGAATTTCTTGCTGTTAGGAATTTAGCCATTAAAAATCACTGTTTTGTCAAAGCAAAATTAAGTGCACCCTGTCAATATTTGCCCATAAAATGACTCCAATTTACTCACCGGGCACTACCACCCAGGCTGCTGCCAGAACGGCTGGGATGGAAACAGAAAAGAGAAGCAATGGAATTGATGGCACTGAGAAAAGCTGACAACAACCGCTGCTTCAGGGGCATCCTTTCGCGTAGCACTGCACAGTGGTGGTGCCAGATTGTTAATCTTCTTGTGGTTGATCTTTAAAGAATGCTTCTCACAACAGTCTCTTAGCTATGCTCACAGAATCAGCATCAGTAGTGATGTGTTCAAAGTAATCATGTTTAATTTCTGGCTTGGTGCAGTTGCGCTTGGTTAATTGTCATTGAAGAGATTATCCAGAACAATGTCAATGTAGTAGAAAACACCAGATGCTTAGTTTACAACTTTCCATCATTGTGTGTTATTACATTAGCACCAGAGTCATCGGTGTCCATTCACCATTTAAAGCAGCACATCTATTCACCTACCAACAGTCAGCTAGAAATTTCTGTGAAAAGGAGCCATTTGTCCATGATCCCAGAATCACTGGTTAGTATCCTTAGGGTGCGTGGCACTTAAATATGCTTGCTTCTTTCTAGTCCTTGTGGAAGAAAATGGCCTTCAGATCTATTCCCACTCTTATTTCAAGTTGCACCCCCACAAAACTACTTATATATTCATTCAGGTTATCATGTTGAGGGGAAACTTGGAAGAGTGCCAGAGAGAAAGTTGAATGCTGAACAATGAAGAATCAAACTATAATTAAAGTTGTAGACCTATAATTTCCATGGTGCAGGAACACTGTGTGTTAGGTGCATATACTCAGCACAGTTTGACAGAACAGGCATCTTATCAGTACTGCATTGGGATTAACAACCCTGCTACTCTTATTCTGGTGCATATTTCCAGTGTGTTAACCAATGCTCACAGAATAAGAGAAATCAGTTAGACTGGTAGACAAGGCACACTGAGATGTAATTACAGATTGTGTACAAATCAGGAGCTTGATGCTGTAAAAATAATTTTGTAAACAAATTTCCAGGCTACAGTCTCTCATTTTCCATTTGCTTGCATATTACTTAATCAAATTTATGTTGCTATGGTCACCCGTGGCCTCCAAAATAAGATTTGTACCAGTAAGGATAACAATCCTAAGTCTTTGCAGTCCCACTAGTATAAAGGGGATGCCCTGCTTAAACTGAGGCTTCTATCATCACATGAAGCTGATCAGTTAATGTCACATAAATCCCTGCAGGGTGATTTCCATTTACAAACATGTATGTCAGAAGTGATTTACGTCAAGGATCAACTCAGTTAGAGTGGCAAGCTGTTTCTTGCCATGATGATAATTGCAAAAATGATTTGGTAGATCCTGCATTTGCTTTCCCAGGATTTAAGGCCATTGTCTGAACAAGTCTAGTAAACAAAGTAGTTCGCAATTACTTTCACACTATTCCTTTATGTTTATTATAAAATATTGCCTAAATCTATTTTCTTCAAGTAGTGGGTATTAACACTCTATGACCCCACTTGTTGCATCCCTGCTCAAATGACAACATATTGCAATGATTATGGAACAATTTCCATTCACTTTTTGTATATTGGGCAAATTCTGGCATTAAAGCTTCCTCAGACCTAGTTCAACACTGCCCATCCTTACACATTTGATGCCACTAGGGGAAATATTGCTGACCGCAGACCTTTCATCACTAGTAGTGACTTATGATCTGTTACTATGGTAAAGGATCTACCTGGTTAAAACTGATGACATTTCTTGATTTCAAAAACTATTCCAAATGAATCTGGATCAATTTGTGCATAATTCTACTCATTTCTGAGAGAATGCAAGAAACAAGAGTGATCAGTCTCTCTTGCCCATCATTTGACTTATCATGTTACTACACTATAACATGACGTATCACATGCCAATTTAAATTTAATGTAGTAAGGTAATGAACATGGACATTTTCACATTAAGGTGTGGCATCATCCTAAGTACTCTGTTGTTCTTTGCTCCACATACACTTTACGTCCTTTCTCAACAAAAAACACCATCATAAGATCTGGAAGGAATTGCATGGAATACATATAACATTGCACCATCACTTGGAACAACCATAGTTCTGTGATATATTCAAGCACTGAAACATAGGTGATGAACTCTGCTTTTTGCATCCTCAGTTGCAGACTATTGATATCAACCTCCAATCCACATTATAATACTTCGCACATTTGCAACAAGTCAGGGGAAATAAATAGAGTTATTAAATTTTAAATTTTTAAAAAAATTAAATTTTTTTTTTACTTACAGCATGGTAACAGGCCTTTCCAGACCAACAAGTCTGTGCCACCCATTTTAAACCCATGTTAACCTACCCATATGTCTTTGGAATGTGGGAGGAAACCAGAGCACCCGGAAGAAACCCACGCAGACACTGGAGAATGTACAAACTCCTTAAAGACAGCAACGGGAACCGAACCCTAATCGCCAGCACTGTAATAGCGTCAGACTAACTGCTACGCCACTGTGCCACCCCAATATATGATAGAGAGATGTCAAATGGAAGCCAATCGTGTGGAGTTTGAAGTGAGGCAGGAGCCATGAAAGAAGTTTGCAATATTACAGAAGGAAACAAGTGACAACAGAAAGCTTCCAAACAGGCTGTGATGCAATGTGAGCAACAAGAACATAAATGCAGTATACCCTCACAATGCATGACACGAATGGAAGGGAGAAAACAAAATATGCAATACTTATCCTTGACACTTTCATAAAGCAACTGAAGGACACAATAATGCACCAAAATCTTGTGCTCATAGCTTTTGAACTGCTACCTTACCATTCAAATCCCTTCTTTGCATAGTCCCTCACCATCTCTAACTATAAAATCTTCAGCTATAGAATCCACTGACTGTCCATCCTTCTCCTTTCACTCTACAGTTGATGGCTGTACAAATGTAGCACAAGAATAGAAAAAATGTGGTTATTCACCTCCTCCCCCTGCCCCTCACCCCCATGCCTGCTCTGTCATTCAATGAGTTTATAGCTGTTCATTTGCTTTTTTGTCACTCTCCCTGCATTAATCCCAAGTCTCTTGAGTCTCTTAATATCTAAAAATCTATTGATCTCATGAATATATTCTGCAACTGACCTTCTACAGGAGTCATAAATGGAGCATTGCAAAGATTCACTACCATCTGATTGAAGAAATTTCTCCTTTTCTGTGTCCTGAATTGCCTAACCCTTATTTTGAGGGTGTAAATCCTGGTTCTAGACACTCTGGCAAGCATAAACATCTACTTCACATCTACTCTGTTCAGTTGTTTAAGGATTTTGTATGTTCCAATGAGATCACTGCTTATTCTCCTAAACCTCAGTGGTTATAGGCCCAGTTTGCTTGATTGCTCCTCTGACGAACAACCTACCATCCCAGTAATCAATCTAGTTAATCTTCACTGCATTCCCTCCAACATAAGTCCATCCTTCCCTAGGTAGGGGGTCCAGACTTGCACATAATACACCATATGCAGTCTCACCTGGGTGTTTTGTAATTGGAATGAACTGTCTCTTGCACTCAAATTCTCCTACAATAAAGTCTAACATTCTATTCATCTTTCTAATTGCATGCTGAACCTGAATGTTAAACTTCAGTGATTTATGCAGGAGACCCAGGGCCTACTGAATACCTTCTACTTTCTTGCCATTCTAAAAAATGCACTTTTTTTATTTTCTCTACCAAAGTTGATGACATTCCACCTGCCATATCCTTGCCCATTCACTTAACCTGTTTATATCTAATTGAAATCTTTCTCCATTTTTCCCATTTTGCCACCTAATTTTGTATCAACTGCAAACTTGGTACATTAATTTGATTTAATCAAAATCATTCATATAGTTAAGTATCAATATCAAATTTTGCACTTGCATCTCCTTTCACTCTATTGTAAATTCAACCTCTTTGAATAAACTATTGGTCACCACAAATGCCATCTGGTTTAGTGTCTATTCTCTATGGAGCAACATTGTATTTTTTTCTGCATTAACGATATGGGCAAATTACTGCTGTATGGGAGCTAGGGTGATAAGGGAGTGTGAAGGTAAATTTCAATTGGTCCTTTGAAATCTAAATAAACTTTGTCTTTTTAAATAGCTTATATTCCAATATAAAGATTATTTTTGAAGGAATCTGCTACCAAGCTCACCTCAAGATACGCACCATTGATTTTATGTATTCAACCTTTGGTTTCATACTCCAAGATGTCATGTACTTTTTTTTGTCCCACATCCAATGCAAATAAGGAAATATTTTGTGTGACAATTAATTAAAATACAGGTCTATATAATCACATTTTAATGTATCCATGCCATCAAGTAGTCAACATTTTGGGACGTTGTAAATTCTTTTGAAACTTCTGGTTATCTTTTATTGCTGTTTAGTTTGCGGGGTGTTTGGGTAAAGAGAATGGGATGAAAGCAGTACGTAAGTCTAGACCAGGAGGGGTCATTTGGTGCAAAGGTGGTAAGATGACCAACTTGGGTGTGTTCTGTCACAGTGCAGCATTTCACTGTAGTCAAGAGCCCACCAAAATGTCTTTTCTTCCTCATGAGCTCCATATATATCCGGCAATCTCTCATAGTGCACCAAACTACAGTCTGCTAATCTTACTTTCCTACAATATGCAGCCTTTGAAAACTGATCCCAATGTCACTTAAATATTACTCTTAGACTTATCTAATCTTCTACTACTTTCAACATTGAGTCATCCACACTGATCCTTGGCCTTTCACCCAGATTTCATAATACATGTTTATAATGCTTCACTCCTGTTAGAGGTGATAATGTTTAACAATAAAGATAACTTTAAAAAAAGCCACACTTTACTGAAGGCTGAATCTGAGATTATTATTACACCCCTGGAAAGATAGCTAATTGTATCTTTTTATGGAACTGTGCCCAATGAGATCATAGTTGCTGGCAGCTGGTATTGAATGAGTTAAAGCAGAAATCCAATGTTCATAATCTAGAAAATTGGGCAATAAACTGCTGAAGATAACAGTGAAAATCCCTGATTGTTCTACACAATCATATACCCTGTGGCATTATAAAATGAATCTTATCACATGTAATGTTTTGTTGGTTAGCAACGTATGAGAGATGGGTGTGGATTAAGCCAGACTGCTGCACATCAACCGAAGTGTTGTTCTTCATGATGATACTGTTATTGCAGTTGGTCAATCAGGGAAAACATGCTCACTGATGAATTTAAAAGCTACCTCATAATGTCCACTTTACTTTGATTGTACTGCTATGCACGCAACAGGCTGGCTCTCTTAAATTCGGATTGATCAGTTGCTTCTGCTGTTTTGTGGTTCCAGCTGCTTCAAGAATACAAGATGTGGTAGCAAGTGGTCCAATTACTTCTCCTGAATCTTTGTTCTGATCTTTTTGAACTATGGATGTTAATCAGTTTGGTGGGATTGTGACAGTGCTTTCACTGCTTATCATTACTTCCAATGCTCTGGTGATAGTGGTGCTGGCCCTGATGATTTCAAAAAACAGATCTGCTAGCTTGTACTTCATCTTGAACCTGGCAGTTGCAGACATACTTGTGGGATTCACCTGCTTTGGAACCGCAGTGATAGTGCTCAGCAGACAGAGCTTTGCTACCACCAGGACTTTGTGTATATTGCGGATTTCACTTTTAATGTCACCATCTGCTGCCTCCGTCTTAACGATGGTCTCTGTGGCTTTTGACCGTTTTCTAGCCATAAAGGTACCTTTACGGTACTGCCAACTAATGACGGACAAAATTGTGGCTGTGATCATTGCAGGGCTCTGGAGCATAGCGCTTTTAATTGGATTCCTTCCAGCAATCATTCAGCAACTAAAACCTGATAAATATAATAACTGCAACCTGTTCTCCGTTGTCAATCCTAACTACATTATAGTTGTGTTTTGTGCTTGCTTTGTTCCTGCCTCATTAACTGTTGTCTACTTCTACAGTGTAATTCTCAAAATAGCATATTCACACACACGGCAAATCCTAGAGAGTGAGCGGGCCAGCTCTGCCTCCAGCCCAGCCACCCCACCACGCTGCCACATCCGAGACGTTAAGGCGGTGAGGACCATAGGGATTCTTGTTGGATGCTTTATGGTTGCCTGGGCTCCATTCTTCATTGCAAGTATCGTGCAAGCATGCTGCATTGAATGCCAATTGCATATTATTATTGAAGACTACCTCTGTCTTCTTGGCCTTTCCAATTCCCTGATGAATCCATTGATTTATTCCTACTGGCAAAAGGATGTGAGAGTGCAACTTTGTCAGATGTGCTGCTGTGCAAAATTCAGAATCACCCAAGTTCTTAGCTTCAGTTGTCAGCGGGAAGCAGGTGACATCCAGAATCCTGGTACAGAGAGAGGGGATGACAATCAATTACGTGAATCCTGTACAGCAATTGGGATTGCCAGTTACCCGGAGACAACAAATACATTTAAAGGTATGTGAATGTATTCTTCAAGTTTAAGAGGAGCAAAGGGATTTTGCATCCTGTTCAAAGCTGTCAAGTTGTTGTTTTTGTAAGTGGATTGGCTTTGAGGAGAATTATAGATTTCAAGGAAGCAAGGAAAACAAGTAATATTAAGTAACAACTTTAACCAAGGTAATATCTCTTCACACTATTGTAGGATAATAGAATATAACAATTAAGTATGACCTATTGTATACTTTTAACTGACCTATCACACCCACATCATGCTACCCCATGCTGTCAACATTCAGTAGAAGAAACTGTGGATGAACCTGGAGGACAAATTAAAGCAGTTCTGGGGCTGGAGGTTCTGGTCTTCAGTGGAATCATGTCAGCACAAACAGTGGCAAGTCCAGACTGACTGGCTGAAGGGCCACAGCAAAAGTGCAGGAAGAAGTGAGGTCATAAATGCACTCGGCTTTGGAGGAGAGATGCGGTTTGTGCTCTAAGGAACCACTGAAACAATCTAATTATTAGGGCAGTTAAGCCTCTACAATGGCCAACGATAGACTGCAACAGGCAGGTGCCACTGGTATCCAGGGTGATAATGGAAGCAGCTTGAGCTGGGATCGCAACATAATGTGCTTGAATGGCATCACAATAAGCTTGGTCTGAGCTTCCACTGCAGTACCTAGATGTTCTTGGCTTCTTCTTGTACTGCAATGGAAGCAGAGTCATTAGCAACAGAGGCAGTTCACAATTGCATTAGTGAAGTTCCTCACTGCTTTCACCTGAGGAAGCGTGAGTTCCAAACTCTACACAAGGAACACAGAGACATGTTCCCATGAGTGAGTGGGACATCTAGCAGAAGTATGCTCCATTATGCAATGATAAAAGCAAAACACTATAAATGCTTGAAATATTTAAAAGTCATGCAGCATAAAAGCCATTTTGCGCTTGTTACTCATTCTAAAGATTATTACCTGACCAATGACTGTTGACTAAATTGGTCCAGGTACATCCAGACGTAATTCACCTCAGCACATTTGAAGTTTGCCCAGCATCATTTGCACGGTGCCATTTCCAAGATTACCATCAGAAATTCAACAGTAAAGGTGCAACTTATGATCTGTGGTATCAGTCACAAAAAAATGAGTAAGAACTGCAACAGATCAGCAAGGTGATGAGATTTAAAGGGTCCCCACTGTATCATCAATGCATTACTCTCTGCGTTACTCGGCCCCAGATTTTATTGATCAGCCTGTTTCATACATCAGAGCTAGGTGCTGCATAACGTGCTGCAGCCTTTCTACATAATGCACAGGAGCGATTCATTCTGCAACTTCTGTAAGAGTGACGCTCCCATCCTTCACAACAGCATGGGGGTCACTCGCAACATGGGACTGACACCTGTGTAGTGGGTGGGCTGAGGTAGCTGATGGTCAGGCACACTGAAGACTCTTCTCCTCTCCCCTGCAATTTCCTTCTCCTCCACAGCAGCCCTCTTTGTGCCTGCCAATGAGAGTTCTTTGTGGCAATGATGTGGCAGCTGGGATCTCTGTAAGAGTCAATTGCATGCATGATTCAAAGTGAAAACCAGCCTAATGATTTTTTTTAAAAAGCACATTTTTCCCAATTCCCCAATTTTCTGTGGGTCTCCCAGTTGCCACTAACACCTGCTCAGCTCAGCTAAAAAAAAGTGAATTTCTAGGCATAGATGCTCTTCTTAATGCAGTGGTGAGCACAAATCCGTGATTCTTGGCAGAGAGCAGTAGCAAAAAGCTGGAACAATCCCAAGGTTAGGAAATTGAGAGTGACACTGACCTTGACCTTCACAGGCAAAGCAATTCAAGCGCACATGAGGAGGTGTTTGAGGTCAACAAGCTCAATGAGGACAAAGAACGCATTTTGTGTGGTAGTCCTTTAAATAGCATGGTTTTGAGTTAATGGAGTTAATTATTCGGTGACTAAATAATAAATAGAACACAAGGTTGACAATCTTACTGGAGCAAATTTAGCACATTTGACTACTGTCAATATCTTCCAGCAAAATTTTACTCTGAAAAATCCTGCAGAAAAATCAGGTAACAACTCTTCCAAGAGGTGCTATGGCAACCAATGGTGTGTGCAAGACTGCTTTATTCTGGGTTGCTAATTTTCCAAATGTACAGTATCACTTTTTAAGAACTGTGGAAACAAATTTCTAAGCTCAAGTTAATATTTCCATCCTTTTCTCCATTGAATGAGACTTTACCTTTCCTGTGACCTTTCTCCTTGTATCTACCTTTGAATCATGTTCCTTACTACCTTTGATTAACAGAAATTGCCTTGCCTTGATTCCCATTTACAGAAACGAATTGCAAACTTCTACAACATCCATGTCAGGAATGTTTCCTAACTTCATTACTGAAAGGCCTGGGCCTCTATTTTTTTCCCCCCCTCTGCCTTTTAGTGCCAGATTCCCCATACAGCAGTAATAGTTTCTCTCTATTCATTCAATAGTCCTCATTAAAATCTTAAACTTTGATAAAATCATCCCTTAACTCTTCAGATTCCACAGAATTTGGCTCTTGTTTGTGTAATCTCATCTGGAAGTTTGACTATTAAAGCTTGATTTTAATTTTGGTAAATAAATCTCAATGGTCCTAATAATCAGTTGGGATCTCTTTGCAATCTCTCTGTACTCCCTCCAAAATCAAAACACATTTCCCAATGTTGGTGCCCAGAACTCCACATCATGCTTCAAGGGTTGACACTGGATACCACCTGAAATCAGCATATTACAATATGCTGGCAAGCTGGGCCCATTGGATTTTGTGTAAGCAGATCACAGAATTCTTGTTATATGCTCCTTATAATTGTACTACCTATCAGCCAACACTAAATAGGTTAGCCTAGAAAACAGATCCATTTACAAGCATTTTTCATGTGCAAATCACGCATGAAATGCAATGTCACCAAGCAAAGATCAGGTAAATGATTATTTCCAGGTGAGAGCAATCACTCTAGTAGGCAATTCATCTTGCCATACCCAACGTTTTCCTAGTGTTAGTTGTGAACCTAATGACAGGTTGTGCACTATACCTTTCCTCCATTGCTAGTAATAAATTGGAACATTTGGGTGCCAATTTAGATCTTGGGTGAACACTCAATAAAAACTATAGAACTGCACTGGGAACCAACAGTAAGATGTCACCAGTAGCACTATAAAGATGTTTGAAGATTAAGCCCAGTATAAATTTGATGTCTACCAGGCAGCTGTGATACCTGCCTTTCTGTACATCTCTGAGACATGGATTTCATGATGCAGGTACCTCAAAGCACAGAGGAGATATCAGCAACACAGCAAATTCCTCCAAAACCACTGGTGGGATAAGTGAACAGACATCAGTGTCCTCTCCCAGGTCAACATCCAACACCGAGGCCCTAACACTCTCATTTGACTTCAATGGGTAAGCCATATCAATCACATTAGAACACCAATAGACACTCTATTCTGAACTCTGTCACAATAAGAGATTACCAGATGGACAGAGGAAAAGAACAAAAGATGTCCTCAAAACCACTCTCAAAAACATCTCCCACTGATTCCTGGAAATCCATGACCTGTTACACTTCAAAATAGAGAAGCAGCATTCAGGGAGGCATTACAAACCTGGAGTACCTTTGACAGGGGCACACAGAGGCCTAGCTTGTCAAACTACCCATCGAGATCCTCCTGCTCACCAGCAGCAGAGTCTGCAGGTCCCATATTGGCCTCATCAGCAAAACATGGAAGCCCACACAACTGGAGT
>JARFYF010000112.1:65988381-66000871 GCA_030265395.1 Rhina ancylostomus | reverse complement strand
CTTGTGTTAGCAAATGAGGATCCTTGTGCTCAGAAGGTGCAGTCAAACCCCCTGCTTCCAGCCCCCGCTCCCTGTTGTCAATTTGTTGTGAATGAAAGGGTCCTGGTGATTAATCCCAGCGGCCAAAAGTTTTCTGAGCTGGATTGTTTTGTCAGTAGAAGTTTGCCTAACTTGGAGTCTCCCCTCGTTCAGTGTCCTCCGGTGCCCTCACCTCCTCCGTACCAGGATGAGAGGGGTCCATGAGAAGGGCAGACGAGGAGAAGACAGTAAGCAAGAGTATTTATAGCTGAGTCCTCGCTTCCCCCCTCCCCCCCCGTGTGTGTGAGTTAAACTTAATGCAGCAGATCCCGAAAGTCACTCTGCCATGATAGCCTGGAGATTCAGAAGCCCAGATACCGATATTGCTGCTCACGGTGAGACAGAATAGGTTCGAGATAGCTAGCTCATAGAACAAGGCTGTGGGTAGACCTTTATGCTAGGGCGAACCAGAGGAGGATCTCGTCTTCATGGAGTGAGTTTTGCTATCAAGATCGAGCTAGTCTGGGGTCTCAGTGACTCCCTTGTGTGAATGTCTCATGACTGTAGTTCATTCTAATGTGGAACCGACACACTATAGTCATTGGTGTTTATGTTCCATTGCTGGAAACTACAGATAAGATCATGGAAGACTTCTATTTTGACCTTAGAAAAAACCCTGATCTGCATCCCAGAGAAGTTCAAATTGATTCTCCTGGACGACTTCAGTGTCAGGGCTAGGAAGGATGTAAGCCACTGGAAGGGCACAATTGGCAAAGAAAGAGTAGCAAAGGCTATCTCAAACAGAGTTATCCTCCTGACAAGATGCTTGGCCAAAACAATGCCCTGTATCATCAGATAATCTTGCATGAAGCTTCATGACAACACCACTGACCAAGCACTGATGTCTGTTAAATTATGTCATTATGAAAGACACCACAAGGGTGTCCACATCACCTATGTCACGGTGGCTACCAATGAATGTTGGACTGACCACAACCTAACCCACATTACTACTTCCGTCAGTGTTGTACCAAAACAAAGATGGAAAAAGAAATACTGCTGAAAGAAAATCGATGTTGAAAGTCTAAGGAATATGTAAAAATAGTTCTCTTCAAACAGCACCTCACAAATGACCCCCACCCAACAGGAGCTGCAGAGTGTCCACAATATCTGGACTGTTCTCAGGTCCATTGTAATTAGCACCTCTGAAGATTCTTTTGGCTTCTTGATGTAAAATCACCATGGCTGGTTTGATGTGATGGACTAGATAATTCAGCAGCTAATTAACCATGTGCAAAGGATGTTCTTGGGTTGGGAACTCTGCCATGCCTTAAGGGAAAAAAAAACTCTCTACAGCATTTGAAGGCCAAGCAATCACAGAAAGCTAGTGATGAAAGAAAAGATAGTTGGAAAAAGAAGAGGAGGCCCAATGATTACAAATTCTTCCACTCTTCAAAGGCCATCCAGAGCCCATCCCACTGAAACTGGAGGAGAGCTTATAAAAGATAGACAGGCAATCTGTTTGCTGAAAGCACTTTGAATAATTACTTAACCATGACTTTGCCCTTGACACAATGCACTTGAATCCATGCCGTAGCAAACTATGTTGTCCTGCCCTGTCACCACTGTAGATCAGCAAAAAGTTAAAAAGACCAAATATCAGTTGAAAAAATGTATTGAGCAGATGGTATCAATCTTCAAATACCCTTCTGTCTTCATTGAGAGGTTGCTCCCAAGGTATGGAAAATAGTCTACATTTTCTAGGATATCATCATGGACAATTTTTGTCAAAGGGCAGAGAACAGGTTGGTAGAGGACATTTGTTTTGTGGATTTCAAATGCAAGGCCCTTTGTCTTGTCTGCTTCAGTGAATGAGTCAGTGATGAGTTGGAGCTCAGCCACTGAGCCTGTGCTTGCACACGCATTATCTGCTTTCTGCATCTCAGTGACTGAAGTTGGGGTGACCTTGGCTCTGGAGTGGAGGTGATGGAGACAGAATAGTCCCTTATATTAGCTCCACTCCAAAAGGAATTGCTTTTATGGGTGTGGAAAATTTGTGAACGTTCTTGGTAGACAAAGGAAAACAAGTGCCATAACAGAGCACAAAGCCCATGGCAGTGATCCCCTGACTCCTGTATATACTTCTGGGACATAGACTACTTACAGAATGCTATCTTGCAAAGTCCTCCAAATCACTGTCAGGGTAATTTCCTCTCCCATGCCAACATCCCCAGAATTGAGCCTCTCATTGCACTTGGTCAACTCCAATGAGCAGACCATGCTCGTACGCCTGACACCAGACTCCCAAAATAAGCACAGTAGTCTGACCTTAGTCATGGTAAGTGATAACCAGCAGACAAAGGAAACTTTTCAGTCATGTTCTTTGAGCCTCCTTAAAAGAGTGTAATAATTCCATTTTAAGTGGCCTACATCCATTCAAGGATCTCTTGCCCATGTGTGGCAGAGCCTGTGGTCTTCCTTTAGCCTCATTAGCTATCTCAGAACCTACAAAACTGGGTGGAAGCAGGTCCTCCTTGACTGCATGGATCTGTCTAAGAAAGATGAACTTGGGTAGTTGTTAGAGTGAAACCTGCATTAACAGTCAACACCCCCCGCCCCCCCAGAAGTGAAATTTAAGTATGAATGCAACAGTGGCTACTGCTCAGGCAGAGGTGCATGAAATGTCTCCATCCTATTCTCGAAAAACCCTAAAACTCTTCACTCTGATTTCCTGCCCTACCTAACCCTCTCTTCAGCAATTTACCAACCAACATTTAGAGATTTTACACAATGTGAAGAATAGGATAGAAATCTGATGCTAAACCATGATTGTTAGTCAGGGTGGTGAATTTAAAATAATGACAGCACCCTGATGTGAAGGGGCATTGGTGGATATGGAGATGGTAAGCATTAATGCAGTGAATAAACACAAGAAAAACTGTCCATGCTTGAGATCTGCAGTAATGGAAAATACTGAGGGAGTCTTGTTTTCATTTCCATTACATATGCAGATGTAATGTATTTTCAGCCCTTTATATAGAACCATTTTAATATTGAGAGAACAATGGGTTGCACTCAAAATCAGATGGTCTTCCCCTACAACTACCTGAAATCAGCTGGACTAACTGTTGGTATGTTGCTATTCTGGGAATACAAAGTTTTTATGTGATTTAAAAAATGTTGTATAATTAATAGGGATGTAGTTAAGGCAGAGAAGAATGATGTTTTGGAACTAGAAAATGTGGTCCTAGTGACAGAGTGGGAGTAAGATTATTCTAAGATGATCTTTGATGTAGTTGGCTGAGGAAGAAGTGTGTAAACTCAGTAGATTGTTGTTTAGTCTGAAAGGCATATTTGTGATGGTCTTTAAGCAACTGCTTGTTTTTTTTCACCCACATAGTCCACTTACAAAAGTGAAGCTCATCAATGAGTTAAATGAAAGAGAGGCAAAACTAGGCATTCAAGACAAAGTCTCCTGGCACTCAGAGTACAAGGACAGTGCGTGGATCTTCCTGGGTGAGTGAGACCTTTTGCAGCCTCCTGGTTGTCACTGTGGCCACAAAAACCTGTGGGCTCATGGTATTGGCCTGTTTAATATCTAAATAATATTGAATTTAACTTTATTGAGATGATTAAGCCTCAAATGCATGAAAATGTATTTCCAAATTCCAGAATTAATTGGGAAATGATTTTCTATAAATTAACAAGGGCGGTGGTGTGGGGTGTTGTTACTCACGGACTATTATGCTGGAAGTTCAATCTCTGACATGCTAATTCACTGTATTCCTGAGGGGAGGACATTTGTAGCTATGATTCCCACACATCAACTTCAATTTTTATCTGCCATCTTGGTAGTTGATGAGTGAACTCTGGACACTTCTATCAAGATGTAAATGTGCTTCAAGACTGTTCCTATTAAGACTATTTGTGTGAATAACTGATATGTCTTGGGTTAATACATGATGCTTTATATGGCTCACATCAGTTGTTCCACATTAAATCATCTCCCCAATTAAAAATGTCTGGCAACAGTCTGAATGATTTGAAGTAGTCATTGAAGCTACTTAACTTTTGGCTTGGTGTTTTTAACTGGAACATTACTTCATTTCCCTAACTTATTCATGTAATAGCATACTTTTCAAAGCAACCTTTCTAAGAGTTCAAAGAACTAACTTTGAGTTTAAGAATAACCATTAAATAACCCTTTCAGTCGTACATTAAAGTCTTTGTGGCTTTGAAAGAATAATTCTGCATTCTCTGTTTAAATGTATGGCATCAATAAAATGGCTTAAGATGTTTTAGGTTCAGAAATGGTTGAACCATGGCATTCAATTTTATACAATTTGGTCTCACCTGACTCATTGCATGAAGCAGTTTGTCTCTTCTATTTGGCTTATTTTCATTTCTGGTTTTCAGACTTTCTTTCACTTTCGCATATCTATATATATTTATGAGATCTGTGATCAAAATTATAATTTGAGAATACATTGTCCTGGATTATATCCTGTTGTAACAAGTGCTAAATGTTTCAGTGGATTGAGCTGCATTCTTGTTAACTTCTGCAACCATTGCTTTTCTCCAGCTGTGACTAATATCCTGCAGTTCATGAAAAGTAATGCACTGTAACTATCAAGTCTTGCTACTCATCTGCAATCTTCTCATTCCAATTCCTGGTATTCAAACTCTTCACCTTATCTCTGTCTAAAGGAATTTACAGTCTTGAGTTGACCTCAATTGGTTGCAGAGGAATCTTTAAGATAATTTCACAGCTCTGTGTGAAGCCCTATTTGCCTTGGTTAACTAAGTAATGGAATCTACCATAACCCAATGTTTTCAGGAAGCTTTCTCAATTAAGTAATTTAGATGGTTACCAGTTAGGAAATGTTTAGTTTTAAACAGTCAAAGAACCTTTTTGTTTTGTAATTTTTGCTTCCTCTATCACTTTGTTATTGGCACCAGATATTTAAGCAGAGAGATGAAAAAAAGTAGAAATGCTGGAAATACTCAGGATCTATGGAGAGAAATATTCAGGTTGGAGATCAGACTCAATTAGTGATAAATAGCTTTTAAGATGCAGGAAAAGGGATGCAGGGAACAAGAGGAGAAAAGTCTCTGGAAGGGTGGAAAGCAGAGGAGGTTAAATAACAAAGAGATGATCGTGTTAAGTGAAAGGTGGTGGTAATAGGGCAAATGAAGAAAGTTGCTCTGAAGGAGGTGTAAATAGTTTTCTGCAATTAGCAAAGGATTTTGGAGTTTATTAAAGAAAACAGAAAATGTGGAAATATTTGTTACTTTTATTGAGTCCAGAAGCATCTAATGTGTTTCATAGGATGATGTTCTTGAGCTTGTATTAAGTTTTGTTAGTGTTGTAGGAGGCCAAGGACAGAGAGATTAGGGTAGAACAGAGACAAATGACCAGATGACCTCAGGGTCACTTTGTCAGAAGGAGCAGAAGCGTTTGAATAAATTTATAGCCCAATCTGCACTTGGTGACCATGGTTAGAAGATAACTACATTGTGAGCAGCAAATACATATATTAAAGTACTGCTTTACCCGGAAGGGGTGTTTTGCCTTTGGACTGGGAAAGACAGGAGGAAAACAAAGCACCTCTGGTTTCATGGGAAAGTACTGTTGGGTGAAGAGTGGATATTAGGAAAGTGATATGCAATTGGAATGACCACTTCAAAATGCTGAGAGTAGAGGGACTTGTGGTTGGTGATGGAACCATGTTAGAGGTGTTAGACATGACAAAGGATGATCCACTAAAAGTGAGGACTGTTGACTAGATGTCAAGTACAGGGTCAGCTATAGTCTGCTTCTGGAAGGGAGGGAGAAGGGGTGAGAGCATCGGTAGAGAGAATGAAAAGCGACAGTTGAGCGTCCTGTCAACTGTGGTAGAGAGGGAAATGCTCTGTTGAGAAAAGACATCAAAAGCATTAATGTGGAAAGTGGCATCATCAAAACAGGTGCAATGGAGACAGAGAAATGGGGAGAATGTGATGGAGTACTTCCAGTCAGGTGGAAGGGAATGTAGCCTATGTATCTGTGAGAATCAGGGAGGGCTTATCTTGGATAATCATTGCTGCTCTGTCTCCTGAAATGGCAGGGAAATCAATGCTCTTTCCTTGCAACATTTGCATTGTGAGTTTAGCAAAGTACTCAAGATGGAGGGAGAAAACTGAGTGGGAAGTTCATCAAGCTGCATACACCTGATGTAGACTTGGTTCCCGATATTATAGCAGTAAATATAAAGCTATACCTTTGCCCTTACATCACCCAAGTCTCTTTCTGGTCATTCCATAGGTACTAAATTTGGTAGACACTGGGCAAAGTGCATGTCAAACGGCCTGTCCACTCCAGTGGAGTTGGAAATCTTCAGTTGTGCTAAAACATGTTGTGCATTAGCACAATTCTTATTCCCAGCACTACCACTTCTGAGGTGATTGGCAATAACTTCAGTTAACAAGTTCTGGCTTGTTAGCTAATTATCTGGGAAGCTGACAAGCTACTTGTGCACGACTTGTTACTACTTGCTTCCCACTGCAAATGAAATCTACAGAATTAAGAAAATCTAACAATAAAATTAAATTGATCTAATAAATATTAAAAATGAAATCACCCTCTTACTTACCAATATCCAAACTCCCTAGACACTGTGCTTAGTAGGCACTGCGAAAAACGTCCCGTGCTGATGTTTGTCATCAGGTTAGTTTTTCAAGAGAAATTGCTTCATTCTTTGCTGAAAATAATTGTTCCACAATAGGTAGCTAATTGTTTCCATCCTCGCATATATTTCTGTTGTAAATTATGTTGACTGTCAACACCAGATTTTATAGGTACTGAGGCCAGTGCAGGCCTAACTACACAGATTTATAGTTTTTGGAAAATTTGCAATCAGATGTGAGAATTTGGTTTTATCTGTAAGCATTCTCTTTCTCCCTTGTTCCTAGGTGGCTTGCCTTATGAATTAACAGAAGGGGATATTATTTGTGTGTTTTCACAGTAAGTAGTTTTCTCCTTAATTTTCATTATTTCCCTGCTGAGGCCATAGATACCACACTTGCGTGACGTTACACAGGTGTGTCCTATTTGTATACTTTAACCAAGTGGCTAGGAAACAAATGCAAGTCTTGATTGTAACACCAAGATATTTAACCATAGGAGCAGCACATCTAAATTTTGTCCTATCATCACTTGAAATTTACCCTTGAGCACTTAACAGCAGTTTCTCTCCCCCTGATAATGGTACAGAGGAAAATTGTAGTAACTCCTACTACTGCCTCAACTTGAACCACCTAAAAATACACTGAGATTGAGCAAGAACCCTTCTTGTTCATTTGGAGCAAGTGTTCAATGAGCAAGCAGGTTACTGTTTCTGGGACATTGCTGTAAGTTGTCTACCTCACTTCCGATATCATAACAGGGCCAATGCTACAAATGTAGCTCTTATACATGATCTGCCTTGTCAAAGGTACAATATAATTTTAAGTCTATTTTCTCCCAATAATCAACAGTGTAATTCCTGGCACCTGGACAAGGACCATACAAGCTCAGTCATGAAATACATTCAAGAAAGAGATTAGTAGATTTTGGAAATTGAGGGAATCAAAATATATGGAGTGAGTACAGGAAAGTGGCACTGAAGTGACGGTTAGTTATGATCTTATTGAATGGCAGAGCAGGCATGGAGGGTTTTTAATGGCTGACCCATGCTGCTATTTCTAAGGTTCTTAAAGACACCAACAATGTGTGCTTGATTAGTTAATCTTTTTAGTATTGGTGAAAATGATCTAGTTTACTCCCTGTAGGTGGCACAATTTCACAATTTACTCCCTGTAGGTGGCACAATTTCACAACTCCAGCAGCTTCCTGGCAGTTTGTTAGCAGTGCTTTGTACAATAAAACCTCTATTAACCTGGTACTGCCAATATATCAGTTAACTTGATGTTGGGCTGGGTGCTCCCTCAGCCGTGCCCCAATGTCGGCCCAGTCATACCTCTTACGTCCCAGCTTTGGAATATACTGGATAACCAATCTTTCATTGTATAGTGTGTGGAATGTGATAAAGTATTTAAAGTTATTCCCTGACAGAACAACAATAAGTAACCACATAGTCACAAAAATTTTTAAAGGCAGAGATAAAGGAAGAAGGCAAAGAGATTTGGAGAGGGTGATCAGCTAAATTGACTGCACCTTTTGACATGAAAAGAAAAGCAGTGAGAAGGGCTGGGTTGTGCAAGGTCAGAGTGTGAAAAATAAGTCGGGGGGGCAGTGGTGTAAACAGTCAGACAAAATTTAATTGTGTTGACATTGGTGTTTTTTAAAAAAAAGAGGGAAGATGGAGGAACAGGATTTAATGTAGACAGTACATATTATGGAGTTTGTGTATGATAAGGTAATGATGTACTGTGTATCTGATGTCAATTCCAGCAAGAATGTGCAGAAGTGGCAACAGGACTCAACAGCAGTTTTCCCAATGTACCCTTCTGACCTTGCCTCCTCTCCACCCCCACCTGGGATCCTTGGGAGCCTGCAGAGTTAAGGTGGGTGAGGAAGAAGTCAGAGGCTAATCCCTTCCAATCAAGCTTAGTGGAACAACTACCGAGTGAGATGCAACACGTACAGATGAGATTGTTGTGGAGGAGCTGGCGCTGTGCAATATCTGATAAAGCTGCAGTTAGAGAGTGGATGGTATCCAGTAAACCATTAATTTTCTTGTGACAGGTATGGGGAGATTGTTAACATCAATCTTGTTCGAGACAAGAAGACCGGGAAATCAAAAGGTTTCTGCTTTGTCTGTTATGAAGATCAGAGGAGCACAATTTTAGCTGTGGACAACTTTAATGGAATCAAGGTGAGTGTAGAAGTCAGAATGGGATCATGTGCATCCCTCTTGTATCTCATCATGTGTACCTCTGCCTCTTTCCGGTGGCTGTTCCCTAAAGGCAGGCTTGACCTGTTGTGAAAGGCAAGGTAATCCCTTTTAAAATTGCACCATTGTGCACTCACGATTACATTAAAAATAAGCTGTTTATTATTTTAAACTAACAGCAAATTTATTTGTGAACCTTATGAATGGTAATTTAAATGCTAGCTTTCCCCTGCAGAAGGGTCATTTTCTTTGAGGGATGTGCATTGACAGCAGCCTAAGTGATAATATACCTGCTTTCTCAGCCTTAGAGAAACAAGATGATAACGTTTTGGAAGCAGTTTTTATATAAAAAGGCTCTTGTTCTGTGCATGGTGCTAATTCGGTAAATAAATTCCAGCTTGTTCAAACTATGTTATTCAATGGGTCAACATTTTCCTGATTTACTCAATACAAAAATTCTCAGAGAACATAAAATGCACGGTGCATGGAAGCACCATATTTGCTCATTCCTGTACTTCAAGTAATTTCTCAGACTGACTTTGTTTATATTCATTTGTTCTATCACATTCACTTTTCAAAATTATTATTTTCCATAATCCTAGAAGACATTGTTTCATTTGGGCTAAGTTCTATGGTTAGAAGGAATCTTCCAGTACCTAGCCTAGGTGACCATTGTATACAGTGCAAACTGTGGCAGAGTATATGGACATGAAAGCCAAACAGCTAAACCTGAGCCTATCTTTTTAAACATGCAATTCCTGTGGTGATCCCTTTATACAGGCTGGAGTGAATAACCAAGGCCTATTATAAGGGGCATAGATGGGTGAATGCACACAGTCTTTTTCCCAGGGAAAAGGAACCAAAAACTAGAGGGCATAGGTTTAAGGTAAGAGGGGAAAGATTTAAAAGGGATCTGAGGGGAAACTTCACACAGAGAGGGTGGTGCATATATGGAACAAGCTGCCAGAGGAAGAGGTAGAGGCAAGTATAATAACAGCATTTAAAAGACATTAGGATAAATACATGGTTCAGAGGGATACGGGCTAAACACAGGCAAATGGTACCAGCTTGGGTGGGCACCTTGGTCAGCATGGTCGGGTTGGGCCGAGGGGCCTGCTTCCATGCTGAATTACTCTGTGACTCTGTAAGTCCTTTGCTGCCATAGTGAGAATCTCTTGGCTTCTCTACTGGAAAACACCAAGACTGGTTTGATTTGAATTCAAGGAAACCCGGAAGCTAATAAATTCTCAACATTCCTTGACTACAAGTACCATCATAACTCAAAGAAAATAAAAAAGTCTATAAGCATCTGAAGGCTAAAGTCCAACAAAACCAGGTGCAAAGAGTTATGGGAAGAAAGGGGTAAACATGATTTGAACTATTTGCTGAATGTAGATTAATTAGGCCAAATGGCTCATGTTCTTGTAACCTACATGTATTCACCTTTTAGATTAAGGGAAGGACAATCCGTGTTGACCATGTGGCCAATTACCGCCCTCCAAAAGATGGAGACGATATTGATGATGTGACAAGAACACTGAGAGAGGAAGGCTGTGGACCAAAAGCACCTCTTCCAACATCAGCATCCTCAGAGTCCTCCGACGAGATTGTTAGTGAGGTGCCAATTAAAAAACGGAAAAAAGGTATGAAAAGGGAATGAATGGGTTAACTTTTTCATGGGATACAATTTTCCCAACATTTTTGATTCAGGCAGATTAGAGTTAGTGATTTATGGTAACTGGGCATTACCTGTGTACAGAGAGACCTTTGACCATAACTGCCAGGGAAAGGAGGAATTAAAGGAAATGACTATTGATACTAAAAGAAAAGTAGTGCTGGAGAAATTAATGGGACTGAAAGCCAAATAATCCCAGAGTACTAAAAGAGTTATCCATGAAGATATTGGAGATAGAGATTATGGAACTAGTGTCAGAGAGTCAAAGGCCACGGAAATAGGTCCCTCAACCCACTAACTCTGTGCCAACCATCAAGCACCCAACCACACTAATCTGACAATAATCCCATTCAATTTTCCTTGCATTCCCCACAACTCCGAGATTCTATCACTCACCTACATACAAGGGGAATTTACAGCCACCAATTAACCTACCATCCTACCTGTCTCTGGGATGTGGGAGGAAGCTGAACTACCCAGAGGAAACCCATGTGGCCACAGGAAGAACATGCAAACTGCACACATATATCGTCACAGGTCAGGATTGAACCCAGGCGGCCAGAGCAAAGAGGCTCTACTAGTTTTGCCACAGTGTGACCCTAACTATTCTTACAGATTAGGGGGTAACAAATTTAACCCTGCTATTTTAGAGAAAAAGGGATGGAGACAGAAAATGAGGATCTAACATTCTGACATCAGTAGTCGGGCAAAAGCTACTATAACAGGACATTTAAAAAAAATAAAGAAATAAATGACCGCAGATGCTGGAATTTAGATGAAAAACACAATGATGCTGGAGGAACTCAGGAGGCCAGGCAGTATCTGTGGAGAAAAGAAGGGTCCTGACCAGAAACGTTGACCACCTGCTTTTTTCCCCCACGGATGCTGCCTGGACTGCTGAGTTCTTCCAGCATCATCGTGTTTTTCATTTAAAAAATTACTGGATTACATTAAGTCAACATGAGTTTATGAAAGAGAGTTTGTGTTTAACAATCCTTTGGGGTTGTAACTGTAGAATAGAAAAGGGAGAACCAGTGGATGTGGTATATTTGGATTTTCAGAAGACCTTTGGAGGTTAGTGTGCAAAATCGAAGCATGGCATGAATTGAAACTTGATTGACAGGCAGTAAGTAGTGGATGTAAATGGGTCGACATCGGAAGAGAGTAGGAGCATAGTACTGAGATAGAGGATCAGGCAGAATTGTATTGAATGGTGGAGCAGGCTCAAAGGGCTGAATGGCTTACTCCAGTTTCCTGTTTACATTAGCCCACTTTGTCTGCAGCCACTGAAGAAGAGTTGTCCTGCTTAATTCCTGATTTTCCAGTATATTAATTATTGCCTATCTACCCTTTACAGGCATTTGAGGTTAAGAGCTCCACCATCCTCTGGATGAAAATACATTCTCCCATCTTCTCTCCAAATCTTTCTATCAATGACCTTAAATCAACACTTCCTTGGTTATTGAATTACCTGCCAAGAAAAATGGGATTTTCCCATCCACTCTATCTCAAGTTCACATAAAGAAGACTAACTATAGTCTGATGAACAAAACAAAAGGGATTGTTTGGATGTCACAACACTGACTTGGAGTTTTGTTGATGATAAAATGGTGCAGAGGGGGTGAGACTCAACAATTCTGGTCTACATTTGATCAAAATCCAGCCTGAACTGATAGGATGAAAATTATCTTTCAGCACTGATTGAGGTATCAAATTACACCAATAAGTTTATAGATCCTGCTGCTGTGGGGAATGGAATTATTAGGCTGGTGATTTCCTGAGATTGGCATCAATTGCAGAATTTTACTTGGCTGCATCTCCATGAGAATAATGGGTACTGATGGTTCACAGAAAAGGGGAATATTTCCATTAGTTAGGATAGATAAATGCCCAGGGCCGAACGGGATATACTCCAAGTTACTAC
>JARFYF010000112.1:65955775-65968569 GCA_030265395.1 Rhina ancylostomus | reverse complement strand
ATATCCATCACATTTCTGGCACCACCTCCATTCTAACAATTTCCAGGTCCCAAATGTCTCACTTTCACTGCATTCAATGTTCACAATGTGGTCTCCTCTACAGTGGAGAAACACAGGTTGGGTGATTGGGTCATTCAGTAAGCAGGAGTCACTCTGCAAACTATGGAGTATTATTTCCACAGTGGTATGTACACTTTACAGCAAAATCCCTGCTCAGAAGTCTGCCTGACTGACAGGTGCAGCTTCCAGTCTGGCTGGGGGCGGGGGGGGGGGGGGTACTCTGGAGCAAACCACAGCCCCGGGGAGGGAGGCTGCAGCTGCTAGTAGAAGCAAGGAGGCGAGCCAGTGACCCTGAGGTCATCCAACTCTGGGGAAACTCAGCAAACCAGGAACTGCAAAACAGACTAAATCTCTAGCATCATTATAACATACAAACTGCCTGTGTCTCCTGGGAGCAAGTTGGTAGTCCACCCTTGTCCTGGCTCCACTGAGGTTGCTGTGAGGTTTTTAATATATTAGCATCACACCTGACCTCAGCTCACCTAAATCTGTGCGGAAAGTGGCTCATTTGGAATGAGTTTCTAAACAGAGTGGAAATTCTGAATATATTTCTTTCAGAAAGAGAGGGAAAAGGATAAAGAATTTGTATTGTTTGTGATTTAAAATGTAAAATTTCATCATCTCAGGATGTTGTTCCTTTGTCAAAAGTCAGCAAATGAATTATCAAACAAACTTCACATTGAGATTGCTGGAACACAGCAATCTTCCATTGTCATCTCTCAAGTATCGCTTCTTTTTAGCATCCATATTCGTGAGATGCCATGTGATAAATAATTTATCAAATTTATTTCAGTTAACTTTACTCTTACCCAACATTGGGTTGTACAATTACACACAAATATCCTGTTATAAATTAATGTCATAAAATGTATTTGTGCAATGAAGTCTACACATATTTCCTTGGATTTTCAAGGGAAGGTTTATTTCATTGAATTCTTTTTTCATTGTATTCACAAAACAATTGTTTTGTGCAATTATCACATCCTGCAAAAAGTGCAAGGCAGTCAACAATTATTCTTAACCAGGGTTTCAGAACAAAGGAATTTTCCTTAGCATTCCTCCACAACCATAACTGTAAATGAGAGAACGAATATAACTATTGAGATAACGTAAATCACTAACTATAATGATGCAGAAGGATATTCTCGAGAAACAGTCTTTCTTGCTTTCAATTTCATCCGTATTTATCTGCAAGACATCTCAAACCTTCCACATTTATTCAGTATTTTGTTTGTTACAGTTTTGGTTATATGGTTAGACCAAACAACACTGCACTATTTCATGAGTTTCCATTATAAAGCCTATAGGGACTCTGCAATTCTCACCTCCTTCATTACCGGGACAACAGATTTTAGAGAAGTGCATCATCAACTGAGCTTCTTTGGTAGAATTAGGTGGCAACATTCAAGGCAGCCTTCTTGTAAATCATACAATAATTACATTTTGTTAAGTGCCATCTCCTTTCCCTTTAGATACTGGGCTGAGACCATTTATCTTTCTGACAGTTATCAGTTACTAATGGAATATAATGGATTGGGGTGTGAGACAGTCCCATGGTATGTGTGTGAACCTTTACCAGAATTAGTGATGTGCACTTTCTGCAAAATGTCTGTAAGTGAAAAACAAGTCTGTGAATGAAAAAGAAATATTTCAAATTCACTTCATTAATTTTGCATTTAGTCAACCTGCCAAAACAAGTATAATTGAGTCTAGGCCCAATATAAACAGATATGCAATGTTGCTTGTATGCTATATCAATATCTTGTGTTATTTTTCCATTCAGCTGTACCTAGAGCCCTATTCAATCCTCAGAATTAAAAAAAAGACATTGATCTAATCATTCTAGAGTTTGAGACAGTCCTTGTTGCACTTGTGTGGTTGGCATTACCACAGTCAATTGGTGGCCTGAAAACTATCATATCTACTATGCCAGCCATGAGTTTTCTCCTTGTTGGTTGTAAATAATATAAATAATGACCAATCCAAAAGGATTTTGAATTATTTTTGAAAGCTAAATCCCTTTGTCAGACCTGCAAATGCTGTCCTTAGAATCCCTTAGCTTGTTAATGTTCTTAACTTCAGTGAGAATAGGAAAGGGAAATACTGTAAATGCAGGAAATGTGGAACATAACAGAAATGCTCAGCAGGCCACAGGGGAGAAATTGAAATAATGTTTCATGTCAAAGACCTTCTATCAGAATTGGATAAAGTTAAATATAAAAAAGGTTTTATGGTGCAGAGAAAGGGAGAGGGAGCAAGGTCTTTCATGGGATCAAGAGATAAACTAGACAAAATGTAATGAGATTAAACACCCTCTGGAAGTTCACATACCTCACATCAACCCAGCTTCCCCATCAATTGCCCAGTTGCTCTCTAACCAATGAACTGGATCAAGTTAAACAAGATTAGTTACTGACAATCTCTGCTGAATATCAGTTATGAATGCATACTTTTCCAGATATCAGCTAATATATATTTACTGTCTCAAGGTGCCAAAACCCCTGAGGATAGATTGATTGGCTTGCAATTGCTGAGATTTTCCTTCTCTCCTTTTATATAAGGAAGGAGTAACATTGAAAATTGTCTTCTACTCCAACATGGCACCATCCACCTAAGTGCTTGGATGATTGTGGCCTGTCTTTGCATTTTTAAATCTCACTTCCCTTGGTAATGTAGAATGCATCCACACTGACTGATGAGGATGGCTGAACTTTTAAGTACACTTCCTTTATCTTTATCCTATCCAATATTGTTCATACTTCTTCCTTTACTCTCTCACTGGCAACATCTTAACTCCATAATGAGAGATGCAAACTAAGCATGTCGTATCTCACCCATAATCCTGTCTCTAAAAGATTACCTTTACATCACCTAATTAGCCTACACTCCCTTTAATAAATGCATAAATATTGAAAAGGTCAAAGACATTAATCTTATCAAATTCTCTCCTGGCTCCTCTCCTATTCTTTGCTTACATTTGAAATAAGGTTTCTTATATCTCATTTTAATATCCATATCTTTGGTCATATGAAAACTCTGTATCAGGATGTCTGTCCTTCTTCATAGGAAGATGTTTACTCCCTACCTAAACCATTTCATCAAGGGCATCCATTGTTTGATTTCAGTTATTTTGGGCTAGATTGTTGTTCAGCTCATTGATGTCCTCCATTTTTCTATTATTTAATTGTCCTTTTCTGTTTTGTAATATGATGATCACTTACTATCAAATATCTTGTGAATGAAACATGCCATGCTTCATTTGCCAGTACTAAATTCATCATTGTTGCCTTCACACAGGACTGGAAGACCCACTGATCCAGTTCGTACTTCCTCCACCTCAGTCCAATACTCTGTCACTTTCTCAATCTATATTACAAGTAATTTTGCATCCTTCTATAATTTGCCTGTCAATTTTTTCCTCTAGTGCTTCTCCTTCTTTAGTGGTCTGTGGTATATATTTTATTAATTGATCTACACACAAATCATAAAAATACCAGAGAGCTATTTTTAAAATTACATTTATAACTTTTGACCAGTGTAGACTGCTGAATGTTCTCACATTACATGCAGGAGGATTTGATAATTGATATCAACTGAGTTTCCATTGATTTCATGAGATTTTCCATAATGGAATTTTGGAAATTTTCCAGTAACTGTTAAGATATGCATTTCCTTAACCATAAATAGCTTCATTTGTACATACAATTTTGCAATTTATTACTATCAGATGAGTGGAAAGGCTGATAAAATTTTCGATCAAGTATTATGACAACAAAATCAGATCATCTGATTCATTTTGTTTTTGAGTTTGAATATTTTCCCCCTCAATTCAAATGAGGCCAAGATTGTTAAATATTATCAGCAATAATTGAGCACAAATCTAGTTCACAACTCACCAAAAATTCCATCTGCAAAAATATGAAAGGCATTTAGCATTCACTAATTAAGTTGTGTATCAGTCTCAAGGACATTTGCTTATGTTCTGAATGGTTATTTTAAATCCATTAACAAAAACACTTTTAAAGACTATTGCACGCAGATTTATATTCCTTGCATTCAAAAATTTTGGTATTCAACGAAAAGCAAAATAGAGTGTTCTGGAATATTAAAGTTTGAAAAAAAAGTCATACGGGCATTCAAATCTTTTTTTGGTGAGGGAGGTGTAGCAAAAACTAAATCTAGAAGTAAAATAAGTGCCTAAACCCTCATGAACCATGAACGGCTAAGAGAATTAGTTTGCTACAACACTAGAACTGCAGCACTATGTGAGATTAGATTGGCTGGAGAAGGTTACTCCATTGATCACACTTTCTTCTTGAAAGGAAAAAATATAGAGTTGGATTTGCAATCAGCATATTTCCTAACTTCCCTGTTTACCAGTGACTCATGGAGCTGAGCTTCTCCAGAATTCATGTCCTGTCAACTGTCATTACTACATTTTCAGCTTTACTGACCAGAAGAGAATAAGGCACAGTTCTACTCTGATCTGGACCATACTCAAGTCAACACCTGCAGGTGACAAACTTACACTACTGGGGATTAGAGCTGGTAGAAATAGAAGTATAAATACACAATATGAATGGGATGGATAAATAGCCATAGACCTCTTCTCAGACACTATTTACTCAGCACTAACACCATTTTTAAAAGAAAGGACAAGAAGAAAAAAAATGACATGGATGTACAATCCAGAGTGGTACTTAAATTCAATTAAATTATTATCCTACCAAAGCTCAGCATGTGGTAGACAGTGAGCTTGAGTTTTAAAACCCCAAAGATCAAGCACATTGGTTATTAGATACATTCTCACCAGTCACTCCACAGCAAACTTACTTCATGCTCACCATTCATTGGCAACCCAACAGATGAATGGAACCAGTACAAAGATGTGATATGTGATGTGGCTAAATCATTGCTGGAGCAAACTAAAGGCTACATCAGAATTGGGTTGAAGAGAATAATAGGACATCTCCAAATTTCCAAGTGATAGGCAGAAAACACTTGTTAAATGGCAAAACTATCTCACTTCCAATGGGCAAAAAAGGTAGGTTCAGTCATCTATAAGCAAGGCCCAAATGTGAATGGTGAAAAAAACTAAATGTGATACAAAAACATAGCAGAAGCCTGTGGTCGATCTAAATTTGGCATAGCTTTCTGAAATCACTGGAAGACACAGCCCTCAAGAAGAAATAATAAATTATACATAGATGGGATGAACATTCAACAATCTACTTAACAGACAATCCATTGTCAACCAATGTGCCCTTGATCAACTAACCGAAGAAATCTAGAGAATCTCAGCTTCTTACCGGAGGTCTAAAGAGCCATGGAGTATCTATGATCTTGATAAGGCATCCAACAATGGTAGGATCCCTGGGGAAGTGTACAAATCAGCAGATTCAAAGTCTGTCAAAGTGCTTCACTGAAGCTAGAGTTGTATTTGGATGAAAGAAGAAATGCTCAAGACTTCCAAGAATTCCACAATTGTACCACTTTCAAAAATACAGAAGCATTTTCTGCACCATATAGCATTGAACATATTATTTTTACATTCTTCCAATGAGACTAATTGCAAACAAATGAGGATCTGCCAGAAGAGCAGTGTGGTTTTGAAGTAATATGGAAATTAGAATCAAAAACTACAAATACTGGAAAGCTGAAATAAAAACAGACAATGCTGGTAAAACTGAGCATATCTGTGGCAAGCCAACAGATAAAATGGAACCAGTTCAATGTTCAGAAGTTTCTAGAAAAATGCTAAGAGGAAAACATGGTCCCATATGCTAACTTATTTAACTTGACCAAATCTTCCATGTGGCCAGAGAAGTTTGGGGTTGTTCCCCATCTAAATCCATACAAGTCTCCCATCTGTTCTATGACAATGATTAGGTAATTAATCTACAATGGTGACTCCTCTGATGCATCCAGAATTTTAAAAGAACAGTAAACAGTTTGCATACTTGCCCTAATGTTGTTCAATATATTCTGCCTGTCCTTAGTCATGCTAGAAAGGACTTGGATCCGGTGAATACACCTTATAGATGCATGATTCCTTTTTAGATCTTCAAAGAATTAAAGATAATACTAATAGATTTCTTGATAAATCATTCTTTCTAGATGACTGCACGGGCACAATGATTTTCATGTCATTATTAATGGATATTCTAAAGCATTTCATCTTAGTGGCCTGATCACAAGGTTCAATGAGAAGAGGTCTTGTTCCACTCCTGCACCAACAACCTCCATTCTTCATACAGCAACATCTCCTATATCAGGATGAAAAGTCAGCCAATCCTAACTGACTCAGATCAAAGGTTGTCAACCAAAACACTGCCACCTCTCCACAATGTAATCAACAAGGTGGAGATCCAACATCTCCCCTTAATATTTCTGATACTTAAACTCTCTATGCATAATATATTAAACAGCTTAAGTAGTTTAGCGTATCATTTTGCAGGTGGCAAGGCAATGCCTTTGTTCTTTGCATCACTTGATTAGGGTTAGGGTTCATCTGCTCAATAATGAACATTTGTAGACAGGACAGAATGATCAGCAGTTAGGTGCTTGAGAGTAAAAACTCAACCAACAAAGAGGAAATGCTACTGAAAGAAATAGGCTGGAGTTATAGAATGGAGGAGCACCATTTCCTAATTCAGATCTTTTATGGAGAGCTGAGGTATGGGAAAATTGCTTCAAAGACAACCTGAAGAACTGCCTCAACTCTGTTGCATAATCTCACCTTCGACAGACCACTTGGGAGTAAATGTCAGTAAACAGCACAGAAACAGTAAGGTTGGAAACAGGCCCATTGGCACATCAAGCCTGCACCCAATAACACTACTCCAATTTTATTTTCCCTACATCCTCATTATTAGCCCAGATTCTACCATTCACCTACACACAAGGAACAATTTCCAGTGGCCAATTAACCGACCAACTCCATGTTCACCTACACTAATGCAACATTTTTTTAATCTAAGACTTCAGCCTTCTCATTTCAACAGAATAGACCTTGGACAGTTCAACCCTTCTTGGTGGATATGACCTCGTACTGCTACATTCTGTTAAATTTAACACAGTGTTGGGTTTTAGCCTTTGGTAGCTGAATTAGAGAGCTGTGGATTCAATTTTCACCCAAGCCAAAAACCTAGGCTTAGAGTGAAGTATTAAAAGAGAGGTGCACTATTTGATAGGATCAAAATTTAAGCTCCATCTGATTGTGATCAATGTAGCATTAATTAAATGGGTGGTCAATGATCAGCATGTATGCTGTAACTTTCTACAACTCTATTGAAAAGCAGGTTCACAATTGATGCTTGAGCTTCGATATTAATTCTAGGAACAGCCAAAGCCTTTTATGCATTCAAAGGCTGCTCAGACTTTGAAGAAAATGAACAACAGGCATTCTCCTTGTTGACACAAAATCTTGTCAACATGGAACAGCTACAATGTAAACAGCAGGAGGCATTTCAAGGAAAATTAACAATATGAACAGGAGAGAAATAAGTTTTGGTGATGGAAGACAATAAGTACAGGAAGTCCCCAGATTACGAACAGGTTCAGTTTTTGAGTCTGTTCATAAATGGAATTTGTATGCAAGTCAGAACAGTTATGTACAGATCACATCTAGCGTCAAATGTGTCTTATTATATAGTATATATGTTACCTAAAACATAAATATAATAATGCAGTAATAATAACACTACAGTATGATATTTATAATTGGGAGAGTGTGTGTGGGAGGGGATGGGTCTGGTGCTTAAAACATGCAGGTTTTAAGCACTGTGCAAAGCAGTCTGCTCATTTGTTAGTACGAACCATTGTGTGCAACTCGATTTTTTTTAAAATAATAGGCTTTACAGAGGTCGGATCATAAGTACAGGTGTTTGTAACCTGGGGAACTTAGTGTACTGCCATGTGCATGCTTGTATACTGCAAATTCTATGCACCATTACTATCTTCTATAATAGAATTATGCCATGTTTATTTTGCAATTCAGAGTTAAACAGGAACATTTTTTATCCAAGATTTTAATGACTAAACATCACATGACTTCAGCAAGTTTCTATAAATCCTTACAAAAGCAAAAAAAGATAGGGCAAAATGGTTTGCATTTTGGCAAAGATAGACAAGTCATATGATGTAGAACTTTAGCACGCAATTAACTTGCAGCTTTTGCTAAACACCAATAAAAATTTCAAACAGCATGAACCAACTACATAACACATCAACTTTTAGCTTAAGTTCAGAATTTTTGTCTGGCTTTTCATGTCTATTTATCAAATCCATCCATTAGGAGAACTGATCATACAATGCTGAAGCAATACTGAAAGTGAAAAATAGTTGATTATGCTATTCTCTGATCTTTTAATGAAGAATTAGACACCCATGAGGTGGTCCTCTGTCATCTTTCAAATACCCTTGTGTTCTGATGCCAGAGAATCCTTAGTTCACATTAAAAGCCAAGAACAAAATCAGTTTTGTACAACAGTTAAATGACCATTTGATGGTAATTACACTGCAGAATGCAGATTCCCTAAGGCTTACAAGTCTTTTCAGAATCCATGTTAAATAAAGGTAGTTAAAATCATGTTTTCATTTTCCCCAATATTGAGAACAAAGCACAGTGATTTACATTGGAAGTTGTTATATCCCATATATTAGCAATGACATGAATAGCTCATCAATCTATTTGTGATGTTGGTTGCAATACTGTGCACAAGGCAGCATAGGGATATCTCCAAGCGAGGCAACAGAGCTCTTACTCATGTACTCTACTGTATTAGAGTTCCAAAACCTGGAGCTTTGTGAATTCATCATTTGAGAGTAGGTGTGCAGAGGGTGGGTGCTCCTAAATTAAATGCCACATGTCAACTTTGATTTAAAGATAACCTTTGAGTGAATCAGTTTTGTTCAACCCTCAAATATGCAAGAAAATCACAATGAATATTGAAGGGGTCCTACTCTGTCAAAGATTCTTCCTCATTTAAAAAAAAACATTTACCTCTGGCTCGTGAATGGGATATTAAACCAAGGGTTTCCAGAAACAAAAAAAATTTAGAGAAAATCCTGGCTATATCAAAAATCAAGTTAACTATTCGGCTGAATCCTGGATGGGCACACTTCCAAACATTTGATCACAGGGTATTTAAAATGATCAAGGATAATGAGGAACCAAACCTTTCTCACATCTAGTGGGTTCTATGCAGTTTGCTGCAACTTTTGCTGAAGTGGCAGTGACAAGGAAATTGTCTACCAAGAAATTTCAGGCTATACTGTTAGCAAGTGGCTGGAAGGCCAAAATAACTGCAGGAAGAACCTCAAACAATAGGTTTGAGGTACAAAAGTTCAGGAAGCAGGAATGGTTTCAACATCAGTGTCATAGCACATGTGCAAGACATGCATGAAGAGTACACACTTCTCCCAGGTTTTCAACTTCAACCTTCAATTTTGAGAGACTCACCAACCTAGAGGTTGACAATCCTGAATAGCACGTGTAAAAGACCAGGCAGACATTATAGACATAACTCTTAAACAGAAGATCTTTCCTTGCATTCACTATCAAACCTGCTGAATTTGTTGAGCAAACGAGGGGAGAAGAATTGCCTGTGTTCTTAGATTCATACACTAGTTTAAAATAAATAATTTAACTTTTTCTCTGAACAGCAAAATTATACAAGAACTGTCAATTTCTGTTTCAAAACAACCAGGTTCTGCAGTATTTATCCTATATTTTTGGGAAAGGTACTGTTAGCCTTAGTTCTTGAAATCCCTTTGCCAGAAATCCTGTAGTGGATTCACCTATACCAAAAAAGCAGATTGCTGAGTAGATTACTGTTCAGAGAATTTAATGTTTAAATATCAAAAACAACTAGTCAGGTTTACTTCACTATCACTGGATGACTGATCTTGTCTTCTATTAACAAATGCAGTAAATTGGTAAAGAACCCAGGCAATTTTTTTTTTGTTCAGGAACATTGAAATCAACAGTACTGCCCTCCAACTAACATCTCAGCAAGATTAAGATGGCAGATCCCACCTGGATTCATTTTGGCTTTATGGCTCAGCTACTCCTTGAATAAGCCAGAGCTCAGTTCCACAACCCATATCACCATAACAAACAGGAATAGTGAATAGTAAGAAATTAGGGAAAATTTTAATTACTATGAATAAAAACTATGGATAACATCTATTTAAATTGTTTTAATTACTTCATTGCAATTTGGATACAGAGCAAATAAAATAGGTTTATACTAGTACAGAACAGTATTCCTGATTAAAAAGAGTGGTCACTTCAAAACTAAAGTTTTACTGTATTTTAACAGCCATTCTTGATTAAGATTAAACAAGTTTCTTTTAAACAGAACTAATTGTTCTTTTAGTACAACAAAAATATACACAAAGGAAAAATAGCAATAGAAACAAATATAAAACAAAACAAAAACTTTGTACAATACAAATGTTAACACCTGCTCAACAGGAAATCCACAGTATCCAAATTTGAATTCAAAAATGCACATTAGCATAATTACCAAAAGTAATTTTTATTAAAAAACATACAGTATAAACTACCATGTTTGACAAAATTCAAAGCAACAGTCATCCTGTTGAGTTTTTATTTGACTAGATGTACTGCTGTTGAATAAACCACGACTGGACTAAACACTCTTCCTATGATTTCACTCTGTTTAGGTTAATCTTTAATTCATTAAAATTGCCCAAATTCTGCAGATCACCCAGAAGTCTCAAAATGTTATCATTACATCAAGCCCAAGTACTGATTCACCAACTGTTTTCATAGTCCAACCAATAGATAATATTTACTATTGGGTAGCTTTCATAGCCTGCTTTAATGAGGAAAATTGTATAATTGATTCACTCATATCTCAGCTGGATTCTTCATGATCAGTGCCTAGAAAAGATAAACTGTTAGATTTAAGTTTAAGAAGACACCATTCTTTAAATAATGGTGCATTTCAAATATTGAGTCAAGCTAAACCATAGAATTGATAATGGGGGAGGAGCTGATCAGGTGCAAAGGGAAAGCTGGGGGGAGGGGAAGAAAAAGAGGAGCAAGAGACATGCAGGGGTGAGAAAAAAGTGCCTTATGAAAGGCTTTATAGCCTGAAAACACACTTTGCTCCATTTACAAGACTGCCTTCTCAGGAAAATGGCCATTAAAATTCAAATCTTGTTTGCTGAAACCAAAAGCGTCACATCTGAAGTTTAAAACATGAAGATAAAGATACTTCTGTTTGGACTGCAAAAGTAATTTACAGATCAGATAAATTACATTATCATTTTTAACTGAATTTGAAATAGGCTTAAAACTTGAAATAAGAAAAGTTGAATAAAAGCAATTTATTGAAAATTTTGGAGAATAACTATTAGAAACACAACTCTCCCTCTTACAATAAGATCTTGCAGAACTGCAGAGAAACCTGCCCTGAAAGCAAAACATTAGGTTGGTGAAGGCTTTTTTTTTTGGGGGGGGGGGGAGGGAGTGGTGGGCAGAGTGGAACTATCACAATGTGCACAGAGGATGAAACAAACAAGCATCCTATTTTAAATATTTCTCCCATATTATGTGGAAAATATCTCCACTATGCAGGGTGTAGCTCAGCAGGTGCATTTAAGAAATATAAGCACATATGAATTATTGCTGGTTACAGCCCAAGATTTCTTACAACATCAACCTTAAATTAGTCCTAGCTGCAAATACTGTATGGACTGGTCTTTGCCAGATCACGTGCTAATGGAAAGATCTTGCACCCATTAAGAAAAAACCTTGTTATAAAGTGACTTCACCTTCTTTGCCACAGCATTATCTCAATCTGTTCAACCCATCTTGAACTATGCACTTTAATATACAAACTCTTGCCTTCACAACAATAAACTGCCAAAGCATTGCACATACTGATACTAAATGAATCACAAATGTTGCAAAGCTACACAGCTTTAGATTTTGTTGGTGTGCATTTAATTTGGATTACCTTCAAGGTTACATGTTTGTGTGTGTGAAATGACCCAGAGATGGAGAGAAACAGTACTTGAGGATTGTTTGGAACTTCAAGTGGTCTCAAAAGATAACATTTCAAGCTAGCACACAGCATAAGATGACAAAGTCTCAGTGCCTAATACAATGAAGCTGCAAGAATTTCATACCACTTGTTTAGACTAATGTGCCTTATATTTCATATTTTAAACTACATTTTATCTTTAGTTATATACTTCTTATCAGGGATTTGGATCTGAAACAAATTCAGAATTCGAAAGATCCAACTGTTCAAAACCAATTGTGGCAGGTAGTGTTGGAAGGTGCTATAAAAGTGTTCTCCAGATGAAAGTAGACAAGGAATGATCTAAATTCCCTTTCACTGGAGTTAACAGACTCATTATTAGTTCCAATTTTTCTTTACAAAGCTGGGAAATAACTTGAATGTAATCCCCAGACTCCATATCATCATGATAAAAAAGTAAAACAATTTAAGGATATTGACTCACATTTCAGAGTGTGTCATTTTTTGTTTTAAATCAAAGTGACAAGATGCGATTCATATGAAGATAGTAAAAGAATCAAAATGGGCTTGGTGCATTTTCTTCTAATACACCATGAGACAAGAGTGTATGTGAGGAAGAATTGAAAGTTAAAAGACCAAGGTTGTGAGAGCTGATAAAACAGGGCAAGGTCATGTGTACCAGAGTTAAAGTCTCAAAGGGTTACATTAACCCAC
>JARFYF010000112.1:65937948-65951686 GCA_030265395.1 Rhina ancylostomus | reverse complement strand
CAGCAAAAACATAATTGCCCATTTGGTATGGTGCTTGTTCTTCCAAGCATCCTTCATACACTATAGCTACAATAGTCAACTTCCAGTTTCAAAGTACCATCATGCTAAGTAACTACACAAAAGAGTCATATCTTTTAAGATGACAGTGCTATCCTAATCTCAAACCTCTTGTGTCAAACAATTAACTATTTAATGCACTGAATTATACCCACACAGAAACAATCAACTGAAGCTCATTTTACATCCTCTAAGCCTCACAGAATTTAGGAATGGAAAATCTCTACAAGGGTGTCCTAGTTTATGGCAGATCAACTGTCATTATTGTATATTCTAAGAAGCAATAATGGATGTTAAGGTTGTGAGCACTGCTTCTTGCACTGGCTGTGTATATGGCATTAATTAGATATCTTAGAAATTAGTTACAGAGTAGAGAATGAGCGTCAACCCTGGAAGATGACAAGAGTACATTAAACCAGTTACTTGGCAACATACTATTTAATAATGCTGCTAAGAATCTACTAGGAAAAAGATTGTAAATACTATCCAGGAGGTAGTTTACACACAAAACAAAATAATTAGGCTGTCAAATAATCAGCAATAAAGCAATTTTTCAAATTAAGCATTAAGGTTGAAAGATTGCATTTTAGTTGAGAACAAACTTTTGCATGTAATACCTTCCATAGGCCACACCCCCATACATACTGCATTTATTTTGAAGTGCAAGAGTGAAGGCAAATCCTATCTGACCCCGACTTGTCGATATCTAGGACTATAGGTTTAACTGCTGCTGAGTAAATGAACAAGTAGGGTACTGGTGTTGAGGGTTGGAGAAGCAAATCTCCTCAAAGTCCAGACTCTGTTCCTTGATCAAAAGGCAACAGTCAGTTTGATCTGCTACCAATCTGCAACCATTTGCCCTCCACCTCACCCCTCACTCCATAACCCATTCATTTTTGGAGACAAACCATTTTTCTTTGAGCCATTTTAAAACAATGGTATTCTATTACATTTCTAATGGGAAACTAAAGCACGTTTTGTTTAAATGCACATTTAAAGCAAAATTACTCAATAAGATTACAGACATCTTAAATCCCTGCCATTTTAACATTCAAAATGATGTTCTTGTGTGGACCAATACAGAGGCATTTAAAATTCACAATATTTCTTGATCTAAATGGAATTAGGAAGCAATGGCAATTTAAATTTTCATTGAAAAGGAATTGACAACTTACAAGTTTGGTCTTTCATTATTCTTGAGTCTGACTACTAAAGTTCATTTGCCATTTTATGCAATCTATTTGAAGATATCAGGGCAGGTTTTCCCATTTAAGAAACAGTCATATTTTCAAAGATTCAAGGTGACAGATTAAGATTACTTAAAAGGACCAAAAGCAGTTTAACTTGGAACTACTTATTATTTACTTTGTATAGGTTTGTCCCCAAAAAGACAATGATACCTTTAGAAACTTCATTACCAGTGCCAACATCTTAAGCCCATCAGAAAACAAAAATCAAAAGCCAGACATACCAGATAACCTATTGTTGTAAAGAATGGAAACATGCTCTATTACACTGAACTTTAAAAACTATTGAGAGTAAAGAGCAATAAAATATTACAAGGGTAAGTGAAGAAGCTAGGTAGTTACAGAACAATATTTAAATTTTTATTGCAATTAAAGATCTGATGCCGTATCAGCTACTTATAAAATCATAGCTGGAACAGCAAAATATTAATTTAATTTTCACAGAATGACCTCAATTCAGTATTTTCCCAAATTGAAGACAAAATGCAGAACATGAAATAATTCTAGTCATTAGTTGTTGAATAAAGGGTGTTTTATTAGATAAAAATTGCAGCCAAGGATTGTTAATTTCTACGACTATTAGAAAGGTTGCAATGACACTCCTTAAAAAAAAACAGCAGTTCAAACCTCTACTTTACCCATGATCAATTAAGATACATTGTTTTATTTGCTATTAAAAACCTGCTTTATCCAAAAACAGCTTCATATTTCTCCATACTGCAAACAGGCAAGTCATGGAATGGCACAACATTTACACTACAAACACTATTTTGCCTAAAAGAGCTACACGAGAAAAGGAAAGTGGATCTTTTCCTCTAAAGCAGAGCGCCTGTCCATGGACTGCCAGCAGCAAGCTTTAGGGGGAAAAAAGGGAAAAGAAATACTTCTGGCCAAACACTCTTGTTAAGCATTCAGTATTCAAAGTAAGTTAATCAGAAGTTAACATGCACTTCATTTAAAACTGTGTTGTAAAAATGTATACAGCTTAACATTTACTACACAAATACATCATATTTCTCTGAACTCTCCTACTTATTTTTAATGAAATATCCCCTCAATTTTAAATAGTTCCAACACTTGTACATCAATTCAGGAAAGCTGTGTCTATTTTTCTTGTTTGCTTACTATATGGTGTAATGGATTACATAAAAATTCCTTGGAAACACACTCCCAAGCGATTCTGCTATATGAATAGGTCTCTGGAGGAAAAGCAATGCTTTTTTTAAAATGGTGTTTACTCCCAATTTACATGACAGCTTTTTTCAATGAGGCGACTAATTTAGTCCAATTCACCCATTGTTTCAACTAGATACTTTAAACAACAGCACTATAACAAAAATGAAGCTGCCAAGTATACATTTTAAAAAAAGAAAGCCTGCCAATAAGACTTTTCTTCTCTGCTAATTAACATTAGTGAAGAATGATTAATCCAGTGTCTCCCTCAAAAGGGATCAGAAGCACACAAAAGGTTAGCTTGTTAATATGTATTAGTCATTACCCTTTAATGATACTTCATTAATAATGAAGATATTTCAGAGCAAAAGAATATATATTGTCTAAAGCATGCAACACCTATGTAAAGCTTACTAACGTAGCCAAAGAATAGAAAAAAGGAACAATTTTCTGGCTGATACAAGGACTTACCAGATGCCTGTGCTCTGGATGCACTTTACACACATGTCGTGCTGAGGATGATAGTGATCTCCTTGTTTTGTTGAATTGACATTGCAAATGCATAAGATCCAGCACAAGATTGAAACACTGAGCAAAGCAGAACATCACAACCATTGAGGTATCAAGATTTACAAAGACCGAGTAAAGAAACAGTACGCTGAAATAAATATTCACAATTCCTTCCCCAATAGCATAGTATACTTTTGCTTTCTCTCCCCGTATTAAACTACGGATTGGAATATAACTGCAGCAGCAAGGCAACCAATCAAGAGTAGAATATGACAGTCATGTGATCCTTCAAGAGAAAAGCCATCTAATTAGACCTCCCATCTTAAATGTGATGTTTAGAACACCCTGGAGAATTCACTGTTGAATCCTAACCTCCGAGACTAATCACACATGTGAACTGGTTCCAACTTAAGTGGACTGCCACTGATATACCATTAATGGTACAAAGGACTGATGCTAGACATAACTTTGAATGTCCAGTACTATAAAATAATATTCTACCTGTTAATTGCGCACACCTGTAGGGGCATGTCTACAACAGAAACAATGTTCTGAGATAGAACAGATGAAATATTAAATTATTAATACATGTGAAAATGACAACATTCTGAAATGCCACAAGCATTCTGCACAAAGAATATTAAACAAGATTTGTGAGCTGCAGGCACAATTAACCACAAGGGATTAAAATGTGGTAATAATGGAGATCTGGCTAAAAAAAGTGAAGGACTAGGTTTTAAATAAGTCTGAGCACAAGATGCTCAGAAAAGACAGGGAATGGTAGACAAGTAGGAGTGCAGGGCAGTATTAATTTAGGAAAATATTACAGTTCCAGAAAGAGGGAAGATACCCAGAATCTATTTGGTTAGTGATATGAAACAGAAGTCATTACACTACTGGGATAAATTCTATTGGTCACCAACTAACAGGTAGGATATTGAAGAGCAAATCTGTAGGGAAATTACAGATGAGTAAAGTCCATGTAGTAGTGATAATGAAGAACCTTTATTATCCTAATATAATCAGTAAAGGACAATAAGGAGCGAAGAGGAAGAGATTTTTCAAGCACATTCAGAATTCTTTTGATCAGTATGTTTCCAGCCCAATGAGGAAAGGACAATGCTTAACTTGTTCCTGGTGAATGAGGTGTGCCAAGTGGAGCAAGTGACAGTGGGGAGAAATAATCATAGCCTTATGTTTCAAAAAAAAATATTGATGATTCCAAAGTAAAAATATTCAATTGGAGAAAGGCAAACATCTTGCATCTCCTTACCACATAAGCAGCAACCATTCAGTTCATCAAATCCATCAATCCTAATTCTCCCATATTTCTTTGTAAGCCATTCTCTCATATTCCTATCAACTTCCTCAGATTCCCACCCATTTGCAGTAGCAGCAATTGTTCAGAGGCTAATTAACCTACTAGTACATTCTGGGATGTGGAAGGAAATCAGAGCACCTGAAAAAGACCCCACATAGTAGAGGAGATCAAACCTGGGTTGCTGGAACTGTGGGGCAGTGACACTACCTGCTGCAGCACTGTGTTGTTATGTGCCACAGTGCATCCCCTAGTCTGAGCCAGGTAAATCACAATCAAAGATTAGCAGCAAAACTGTAACAGAACAAAGGGAGGCCTAATGTGGTGATGTTTCAGATATAATCAACGTACATTCTTCAGAGGTTAAAACAGTAGGGAAATTAGTACTCCCTAATGACCAAAATGGAGTAAAATACAGCAGAAAATGAGGATAAATGACAAAAGTCACATTGACAACAAAGTGAAAACCAGGTTAATTAAGTAGAGGGGGAAATAAAACAAAGATGTCAGAATCAACAAAAGAGCACAAGACTGGCAAGTATAAAAGAGAAATCAGAAAAAAAAATGTAAGCAGTGAAAGAACTGTCAGAGCCAAGGTCGATAAAAAACCCAAAAACGAAATCTATTTTTAAGAGGCATAGGCTGTGGCTAAGGTACCAATCAAGGTATTGCTAAAGTCCAAAGAAGATGTGGTTTATGTGGAGGAGGTACTAGAAAGGCTGACTGTACTTAAATTGTATAGGTCACCTGGCTGAGATGAAATGCAACCATGTTTTTAAAGGAAGGAGGAGGAAATTACAAAAGCCCCACCCATAATCTTCTGAATGTCTATAAAGTTAGTAGTGCTTCCCAATGATCAGATAACTGCAAATATTACAACCTTATTTAGGAGCTACAGGCCAGTTTAACCAAAATAGTAACGTTTCAGAAATGAAAATTAGGTACAAAGTTATCAATAACTTGGACACATTTGGATTTATTTTGGGCAAGTCAGCAAAAATTTGATAAAATTAAATTGTTCTCATCTTCATAATGTTTTTGATGAACTAATACTGAGGGACACTGATTAAGTATCACATATTAGGCTTGTCATCAAGACTGAAGCTCAGGGAATGGAAGAGGCAGTAGCAGCATGAACATTGACTAAGTGACAAAACATTTGAAGAAGTGAAAGATCTTTGTAAAAAAGTACACAAGGGGGTTCTTTTTGCATAAGTACTAAGGTCACCAATTTACTGAATAAATGTTAATGGCAGATTTGGATGTATCAGACAATTTCCAAATGGTATAACTTGAAGTCAAAGTCAAGTTTATTGTCATATGCACAGGGGCAATGAAAAACTTACTTGCAGCAGCATCACAGGCACTTAGCATCAGATAATAAGCATTCACAAGAAAAGCAAATTAAAAATAAATTATATACAATAAGTGAATTTTGTTTTGAAGTGCTGCGAACTGAGGATAGCAATTCACTTCTAGATATAGCCAGAGGAAAGAGCAGACATGCAGCAGATGAAATTTAACACAGAAAAGTATAAAGTTTGGGTAGGAAAAATAAGCTACCTAGAGTGCACAATTCCAAAAGGAACTAAGATTGATGTGGAGGGGGTGGTGGCAGCACGTGGATCGATCAGTGAAGTTAGCAGGCAGATTGAGAAAGTCATTAAAAGTACATATGGGATCCAGGGTTTATAAAAAAAGCACATAGAACAAAAGAAGAAAGTCATTACAAAGCTGTATAGGAGCATTATAATTGGTTTATCCAGTCTTGGGCACTAAACTTTAGGAAATTGTTCCCATTGGTGGAAAGACCAAGAACCAGAGAACACAGAATGATGGTGATTGGCAAAAGAACTGAAAATGTGATAAGGAAAAACTTAATTCAATGACTGGCTGGGCTGTGGAATGCATTGCCAGGACAAAAATATTCAGGCCATAGGAAGAGAATAAAGGAGTGGGACAAGCTGGAGAGTTCCTACATAAAGCTGAAATGGCTCATTGGATTGAATGGGTTCCTACTCTAATGCTTCTATGAATCTGCATAGTAAAAGACCAGTAGAAAGTAGCCTTCAACAATGTGCAATTTTGAATCAAAAATTCATAATCAGCAGAACCTGCTCTTCTCAGAGTGACAGATACATTCCCTCTCTAAATAAATGGAGCTTGGATGAAATAAAATTTACAACTCTGCAGAGATCAATGTCTTAACGAAACATGGGAACAACTGTAAATAAGAAGATAATCTTAACAGGGTTTAAATCAGTAAATTAGGTAAAATCATTTTAAACTGGAGGATAACCGATTTTCATGGGATCTTCTGAACATAACATGAATTAGGGAACATGAAACTGTAAAAGGATGGTATAATGGAACAAAAACAAGGGTAAAAGAGTACAAATAATTTAGATAATCAGTAAACAGCCTAAAAAAATTGCTCTCTCTCAATGTTAGCAGATCATTTGTAAGGCCCTGTTTATCATTCACCAAGACTTGGGAGAAAATACTAATGTACAATGTCACTGGAACTAATGGCATTTAGCTTGCATCCTAGGTGGTTGTGCATTTGGAAGGAATTACTATCAAACCACAGATTTAAAATTTTGTTAACAGCACAAATTCAGTTAACAATTCAACATCAACTAAAACTAAATGGAGTTCTCCACTCCACCCCACCCCTATCCTCAATTTCAACCACACTCCCCACCGCCCCCAAGTGGTTCAAACCAATCAGGGCCATGCAAAGTTTCATTCATGCCATACACACAAGATCCATTGATGTTTAACAATGGAAATCACAATTTAAATTTTGACATTGGAAGATATGCATTAACTTCAGAAATGAGGTCTGAACATTTGTACACCCCAAGGTCAAAGTACAGTCAAAGTGAATTTCAGCACAAAAATGAAGGAATGAAACCGAATATACAATAATTTCAAGAGGAAAGTATGCTCATCACTTAATTACCACTTTCTTTTTCTCCCCCCTAAGTCTCAGTAATGGTCCCCCATCTCAGTTTGATGGTTTTTACTGCCTTTGTCCAAACATGGATAAGAGTGTTAAATCTCAGGTGTAAAAGAATGACTACTCTCAACTTCTGAGCAGCATTTGATTGCAAGACCAAACAAAATTAAAGCCAAGAGGAAAAAAAAAATCAGGGTGAAAACTCCACCAGCCAGTCAAATCCAGCTCAAAAGGAAGATGTCTGTGGTTGTTCAATCAAAAACATGGGCCACTGCTGTGGGCATTTCAGAAAAATGCCTTAGGCCCACACATTCTCAGCTGCTTCACCAATGACCTATTTGTCCATCATGAGGTCAGAAGTGGGAAAGTTTACCATGGTTTGCTAATGTTTAATCTGCAATGGTGACAATGATTAAATGTAAACAAGCATTGCAAACCTACCCCATAAAATTCCTTTTTAGATGCAGCACAGATTACTTTAAAGAACTGTTAATACACTTTGTGATCCAGGAGCAGTATTGCAAACTGTACACCAGAATAGTTAATAACATATGCTAACTCCATTGGAAAAAATCCTCCACTACTGTCAATACTAATGGCATTTTAGAGTTAATTTTACTTTAAACCACAGTGAGGAAGATGTACTGTCTTGCAATGATGCCGAGCATTAGTATCACCTTTCCCTGTTATGATGGATTAAAAATTCCATTATCTTATGAATTTTGCATTGCCATCTTCCAAGAGCCTTTTAGCATTAATGTATCAACTGCAGGTCATATACATTACACCCTTGCTGAAGAATGAAAAAAAGCTGGCTGTCACAATGTTTTACTGAAGCTTAGCGCTTTGCTTTTATGCCACTCATAAGGGTATGGACCATTAAATAAATTTATTACTCTGCTGTCACTTGCATTATTTATTCCTTGTGGGAATTGGGAGTACTTTGCCTGGAATGCACTCAGTCTACTCTACCACCTCTATTTTGATATTAGATTGTATTTTTTTATAAAACGAAATACATCTGCACTGGTCTGAATTTGAGAGTTTAAAAAACACCATTGTTTATGCATTTGGCTGGTTAAACCTGAGAATTATTTCAAGGATTCACATCTGATTCTTTTCAGAAGATATGATCTCTAGCTCATTTTTCCCCAGAATGATAAGAACAGAAATTAAAACATCTTGGACAACAAGAACCCAAATGGCCTTTGGATAAAAAGCATATTTCTTTGGGCTTTCCATGTCTAATTAATTATACTTAGTTATAAGTATATTAGAATTAATTATGATACATTTAATATAATCAATTAGAAAGTAGATATTTTTTGATTCAAAGTGATGACTTTGCATTTGTCCATATCAAAATCCATTTGCCAGAGTTTTGACCAATCAGTAAATCTCTGGAATTTAATGGTTCCACTTATACTTTTTACAATACAACCCAATTATGCATCATCATACTTGGGTATTTCTTTCAAAACATTTCAGTTGTTCATTAATCAGGTGATTTGGAGCACCCACAATACATCTTTGCAAGATCAGAGTCAAACTTAATTTGAGCATCTCCCATCATCTCCCTTTTCTGTATCCTGGAGGTGTTCAGCCAAAATCCTAGTTAGGTCAATAATTTGCTTAAATTCAACAGTCTCTCATGACAGATTTACATAGGATATACAGCACAGAGACAGGCTGTTTGACCCATCAATTCTCATGGCTTTTGTGCTCTGCTCGAACCTCTAATCTTTTTCCATCTAAGTTATCAGCATAATACTATTACTTACTCCCTCATTTGCCCATCCAGCCTCCTAGTAAATACATCAAAACTATCCACCTTCTTTTATAAGCAAAATGGCCTTGTTACTCTGTGGCAAAACTTTTGAGACTTCTGTATTAATTCTCAGTATCCCTTGTCCATCCACCTCATCTTACTTGTACCTTCAAGTAATAAGTGACCTCCCTGCTCCTCATACAAAAATATATTAGCTTGCATTTCTGTATTGAACTTCACTTGTCAATTATTAGATTTCTTCTGGAAGTCAATATAATAGTAGATATTCCAATACTCGTCATTTGGTATGTTTTCGAAACAAAAGCTTTACCACACAGATTTCAAAAATTCTTAAAACGAATGACTTGCACAAGGGGAATTAGAACACAGAACAGTACTGGACAGGCCATTCAGCCCATAATGTTGTGCTGACCTTGATGTCAATTTAGACTACGTGTCCTCCTCCTGGTTTATTATTAATATCCCTTCATTCCTTACATATTCATATGTCTATCCAAAGGCCTCTTAACTCTACCAAACTGTTGATTCCACTATTTATCCACTCATGTATTCACTTTCAGTGAACTATAGACCCAGACCCCAGGATGCCTTTGTACCTCAATGCTATTAAGGGCTCAATACCTTTATACTTTCTACTTTCATTTGACCTCCCAAAATGCAACACCTTACATTTGCCCTGATTAAACTCCATCCGCCACTTCTCTGCCCATCTCTGTTACTGATCTAAATCCCATTGTATTCTTTGATATTCCTTTATAATGTCCACAACTTCACCAATCTTGGCATCATCTGCAAATTGCAATCTTGCATCTTTATCTTCTGAATCAACCGACCATGAGGGACCTTGTCAAATGTCTTACTAAAGCCCATGTAGGTAAATTCCATTGCCATATCCTCTTCAAGTACCTTTGTCACGTTCTCAAAAAAAAACTTGATCAAGTTTATAAGGCATGACCTGCCCCACACAAAGCCATGCTGACTGTCCCTAAGCAGGCCATGCTTTTCCAAATGGGTGCAAATACCATACCTCAGTATCGCCCTCCAATAGCTTCCTTATCACTGACATGAGGCTTACTGGCCTATAATGATCTCAATTATCCCCATTTCCCTTCATGAACAAAGGCACATTTGCTACTCTCCAGTCCTCTGGGACCTCACCTATTGCTAGTGAGGACACAAAGATACAAAGCCCCAGCAATCTCCTCACTTGCTTGTTTCAATATTCTGGGATATATGCCATCAGTCCCTGGGAACTTCTCCACCTTAATGCTTTTCAGAAGACCCAGCACTACCTCTTCAATCTCAAAATGTCCCAGCACATTAGCATGCCCCACTGTTTTCACTATCCTCCAATTTCTTCTTAGTAAATACCAACACAAAGTACTCATTTAGTACCTCAGCCGCTTGCTCTGACTCCAAACACAAATTCCCTCCTTTATCCTTCAGTGGTCCTACCCCTTAGTTATCCACATTTTCTTAATAAAAGTATAAAATGCCTTGGGATTATCCTTGACCTTGCTCGCCAAGGACATTTTATGGCCTCTTGGTCTTCCTAATCAACTGCTTAAACACTTTCTTGCTATCTTTATATTCCACAAGGACCTAGTCTGATTTTAGTTTCCTACACCTTCCTTTTCCTTCCTGACTAAAGTTAAGACCTCTCTGGTCATCCAAGATTCCCTTACCATCCTTGTCCTAACTGGAACATGTAGATCCTAAACTCTGATCAGTTGGCCTTTAAACAACTCCCAGGTGTCAGACATGGACTTGTCCAACAGCAGCTGCTCCCAATCAATGCCCCTTAGCTCCTGTTCTATCCTGTCATAATCTGCCCTCATCCAATTTAGCACCGTACCGCAAAATCCAATTTTATCCTTACTCATAACCATATTAAAACATGACGAATTGAGGTCACTATTCCCAAAATGCTCACCCACTATCAGGTCTATCACCTGGCCTGACTTATTTCCCAAAAATAGGTCCAGTATGTTCTATCTTCCAGTTGGACTCTCCACATTCTTGTCCCCTCTTGGAATCAATAGGCTAAAATTCCTGAAAGGACCACAGTCCTGGGTATTCTCCAACACAAGCAAAAGTAATTGCAAGACATTTGCAAATATGAGATAACACATCATGCAAGAATTTAAGTGACTCAATCCTAAAGTAACTCCTGTAGTGGTCTCCCAGCTGAAAATATAAACACTTCTAAATAGAAGCAAGCTCAAATTTTGTAAACTGGTCAAAATTAGGAAATACCAGTAATGAACAATAACTTGTAATTTTTTTAAGATTGCACTCCACCTAGTGGAATCAAATAAAGCCAATTACACTACAAACAGAAACTGATAGCAATACTTAATATCTTAAAGATCTAAACTTTATTTCATGTTACTTGTATTAATATTTGTGCCTGGAATGCACTGCTGGGGGAAGTGGTGGAAGCAGATACAATAGCAATGTTTAAGATGCATTTAGACAGGCGAATGAATAGGAATGGAGGGATGTAGACCACATACATGCAGACAAGATTAGTTTGGATTGGCATCATGGTCCACATAGACACCATGGGCCGAAGGACCCATTCCTGTGCTGTAGTATTCTATGTTATTGAACCACTTTAGGACTTCCATTTTAAAATTATACAATTATTTATTACAGAAATCACTTGTTAAATTTCTTCCAATATATTTGGCGCAGTGATAACCTCGCTGTTATTCAAATGGCACACATTAGTAGATTATCCAGCAAAAGGCACAGCAAGGGGTTAAGTTATTTCTGATGCAGAGACCAATTGTTACTCTATTACAATAATGTCTAAATAAATTTTATGCAAATCAATTCTTAGGTTTTCTTTTAATTTATCTATGCAAATAAAATCCAATTCCAGGCTTTATTCCTTCACTCTGCACAATTGTCCTGGCAGCCAAATCAAGCACTGAAATGCAGATCAAATATGATCTAAGTGAACAATAAAATGAATGCCTTCTATATTCCTAAACTGTGAGAATCTCCATTTAATACTTATTGAACTATGAAAAGTTTGTCAGAATTGGCTTTTCTGGAAATTCGGTGACAATGATTTTTCCTCTAATCCACACCCAACAAATTAGCAATTGACTTCACAAAAGTGGCAGATCCAGGGAGTTCAACATTTAGAAATTATCTACTTCTATTGGTGTTATATCTGATAATTTTTCTGAAGAACACATTTGGGAAATGAGCTGGTATAGCTGAATTAAATGCACAATTGTTCTTTTGTTGGATAGACAACACTGGGACAGTATACTAATAAGCTAGTTTGATATAGTTTCCTTATAGCATTCAAATCAAGCTCAAATTTACATAATACCATCAATTCATGACTACAATTTGACCCTTTGACTTTTACCAATGACTCTAATGTAACCATCTAAAAGAGGAAACTTCAGAGAGATTTAAAAGGTCAATATAATATTAAGCTTCAATATTTATTAAATATTTTTACAATAAGTAACCGGCATTAGTTGTCCATTTTTTAAGCAAGCTCAAACAACATTGTTAATCAATGGGCCAAGAGATAAAGCACACATTTAAATCATTGATGTTGTGCAGCAATTACCTTTAGGTTTCCCTACAGGGATATCCACCACAATATTTGACAATGAACTAGACACTGCCATGTCATAATATAGTCCAAACTAGATAAATTGATGCAAAATTTCAACTTTTACCTCATTTATCCGTCCCGAACTTAATTTCATTCTTTGTTAAACAGTTTGTTAAAAAAGCTTTTTCACTTCCTGGTTTGTTTTTCCAATGCAATTGGTTAATGAGCTTAGTTAATGAAATCATTTCTGAATATCAACAATCCTTTAAACCTGTTAGCAATAAGAGGAAATGCACATCAGGAGATTTATGTGGGCAGCTTTCTTCAAAGTCAGTGACAAGCCTTATCACTTTGTTGTACTAGCACAGATTTTTCAAACAATCCACCCATTTAGATCAATTTCACACAACACAATCACTAATGTAATGCTTTTCTTAAATAAAAGCTGCAAGGATAAGCCAGGGAATTAGAACTTATCAGTGGTGGGCTTGCTACTGGAGGGGATTCTGAGAGACACGATCTATCTACAGTTGAAAAGGCAAGGACAGATCAGGGATAAGTCAGTATGGCTTTGCACATATTTGAAGAGGTGGCCAGAAGGATTGATGAGGGCAGGGCAGTAGACACTACCCAAGTGGAATTTAGCAAGCCCCACAAGGTAGGATGGTTCAGAAGGTCAGATCAGATGGGATCTAGGGTGAGCTAGCCAGTTGGATACAACAAAAAGAAAAAACTGGTAGCCCAGGATTGTTTTCCCTGGAGCAAAGGAGGCCAAAGAGAGACCTTAAAGATGTATAAAATCATGAGGGGCATAGGTAAGGTCACCTTGATTGGCATAAATGAGTTGGGCCAACGGGCCTGTTTCCCTGCTATTCAATGCTATGATTCTAAAAATAGGATGTCAGCCTATGAGCCAAGTGTCAGTGATAAAACAAAATGTACACCATTACAGTTCACCTAGATAGGTCTAAATTTTCCCTGATTTATTGGGAGTGTTGCCAAAGTAAAAAAAAAATCACTGTGCAACTATTTAAAAATCCTCAAATTAAAATGCAACAGTGAGGTGGCAAAGGAAAACAGTGCATTATTGTATCAT
>JARFYF010000112.1:65927661-65937938 GCA_030265395.1 Rhina ancylostomus | reverse complement strand
CTTGGGTAACATACCAGAACAGCCAGAGATAGGAAGATAACTCTGTACAAAACAATGCCATTAAAGATCTCAAGTAAAGATCAGACAAGAATCTGCCTCACCCATTTCATTTCCCATTGGAAAAATACTAGTTTTTTATGCTTATGAATTCTAGCTGTTTTCAGAGTAAGTGCAAGATCTTTGCAACATCCCAGATTTTCTCTTAAATTTACTCTTACCCTGCTGTACTATTCATTTTGTTTCTTATTAGCTCAGTCTTTAGAATGGAGAGCCAGGGGACAAATAAAACTTTGGAAGTTTCACATCCTATTGACATGTTTATTTCAACCTTTGGGTATACATGGCTCCTGTTTTATCTACCAATATACTCAAATTAAATGGTAAAACAGACTTTTGCGGCTGTACAGTCTAATCTTTCTACTGAACCAAGTTAAGGTGTTCAAAGTTTTTGCTGCCACTTAAGTCCACAGCCTCATGCTCTGTACCAAGTCCCAACTATGAAATTAACTGCTTTCAATCAGGATAGCAACCAGAGGTCAACAACAAAAAAGGGAGGGGCAGCTGGAAGATGAAATGAAAATATTGAGGAATAAGTTCCATTTTAAAAGGTTTCTATTTTAACACAATTAACACATTTAAATACAAGAAACAAAACAGTGGCAAATTCAACTCCTGTAATATAAACATTTAAGATGTTTATTTTTCTTTTCTCATATTTCTAACAGGTTCTGTTGCTACAAGCAATTTGAGAAACATATTTACAATGAATTTATGCTACATTTCCCCTCCTACCCCCCACCCCAAATCTCTGATAATGCATCAAGATAAAAAAAAATTAGATGTTTCATTGGCACCCATTTTGCTGTTTAAACATTGAAAATTTTTCCACTATATTTCACTTCCCATTTGAAAGGCCATGTTATTTTCTACATTGGAAGTTTGCCTAAGGAACAAAATTCAAAGCCCACCCAAGACTGGAATTCAATCTCTCTGTTGCAGAGTAACATAAATAATGAAATTGCCAGTGAGCACATGGCAGAAACAAAATCTAATCACTATCACAATAAAACTAAACTTCAGTTGTCCATTAAATGACCACAAATACAATTCCTCAAATGTGTACCTGACAAAAATCACTAAGCAGCCTTGATGGCTCATTCATAAACAACAACATTAAATTACATTAATTCTTTGCAAGCTTTACAAAAAAAAAATGGATTGGTAAGTCAAAAGCCAACAGTGAAATATTGCTGCACAAAGAACTGTTGCAGTCATACCCTCAGGAGATTTGTGTGAAAGAAATACTAGGTGACCTTTACACGTCAATCAAATATGAATGCAGACATTTCAATCTCACTGCTTTGCATACGATTACAGATGCCAAGTTCAATATAAATATTAGGTCTTTTTGGTGCAATTCACAGATCACAATGCAAGAAATAAAGCAATTAATGACTGAATACAATGGTTGGCATGTTTATGGGCATCATGAATGGCCTGAATTTCAATACAGATATATCAAGACCAACAAACATTTAAACCAAATAGGAACTAGTGTCCAACTGCAATTATACAAAATTCAACAGTTGTCTACATTACTCCGCTTCTGCAATTTTGTCATTCTGAATGCTCACAGCAATAAAGAGTAATAAAGGAATTTCTATTTTCTAAAAGTAACCCTCCAGTTGATCCCCTACAATCCAAATGGTTCAGTGTACTGCAGATTGAGGTTTAAACCTGCACCAGTTTTAGAAACAAATAAACCAATTTCTCAAATATACACATTTGCCAAATGACAGAAGGGAATTTCACAATTTTTTTTTTAAAAAAAAGGAATATCAAAAGGTACACAGTTTATTGCAACATGTAACATGCAAATCAGAAGTTAACTTTCTTAAAGGCTTTATAGCTTGAGATCAATACAAACCTACTCTCAAATCATTAGAAATAAATATTATTCTGGCCTAGGAACTGCTCTACAATTGTGGACTGATGGGTTGAATGGAACTACATTTTACAATCATGTAATGCAAAATGCCATCCCCATTTGTTTACAGCTCTACCTTGATACAGGTTCTAAAACAGAGCAAGATAATGAAACTTACACCACAATCAAAATATTGAAATGTCACTTTAGACCATTTGAGAATCATTACACTATCTATGGTTTGCAGGAGAGGTAAAAAGTACAAGACATTTCTAAATATTTATGCAACAATCCAGTAAAGAAAATCTACCAAATATTCAACTGGTATACATCTTTGTGCATTATATCCATGAGCTGATTTATGTTCAATAGCAGAGAAGTGCTGTTTACAGTAAAACTTCAACAATCCACTATCCAACAATTTGGAAATCCCAAAGGGTTCTGCATCTGGCTCATCAGGTAACGTTTGTTGTACTCCCCATCGACTCACCAGAACCCCGATTCCACCACTCCCAGTCCACCTGCCAGGGCCCCCAGTCCCCAACTCCCACTCACTAAAGCTTAGCACTCTTTTAAAACTCACTTGGTTCTGTTAGCTACATCCTCTTGAAGCTTACCAGGTTCATTGGAATTTTACTACATAACATCTTAAAAATAAAGAGCATGTTGAAGCATTTGTAAAATAAAATCCGATAGTCCAGAAAATCTGCTTGTCCAGCAAAGTCCTGACCTTGCCAGATAAATGAAGTTATACTGTGCTTTAACATACAAAACATTAACCCATTCACAGACTGTCAAACATGTGAAAAGATGTACGGGTAGGTTAATTTGGGTTTAAAATGGGCGGCATGGACTCATTGAGCCGGAAGGGCCTGTTCCCACGCTGTAAATAAAAAATTAAAAAAACAAGACTTTTCTGAACAATAATCCCTCAAATTCAACAGCCCAATCAATACATAATCAGAAGTAATGAAAAGGAGACATGCTAACATTGCACTCCAATTTCTGGTCAATATCATTAATAGTATGACTAAAAGTACCTTACATAACTATTTTGTAATGAACATTTTTAAATAATATAATCCAGCCACAAACTGATAAAATGGCCCAGAGGCAGTATCTTAGAGTTTTTGGTTCTACTGTGACCAGCAGGCTACCAAAGACCAAATATTTCAAAGCAAAGTATTGCAGATGTTGGAAATACAAAATAAAAACAGAGTTAACATTCTGAACTGATGATGGATCACTAGCCCAAACTGAAGAACAGAGACTTAAAATTTGATATTCGTGAAGATGGAGGATCGAGATCTGTGAATGTGGGTAGCAAAAAAAATGTTCTGTATTTATACTGAAATATGCAGCTTTCAACATTTTAAAAAATTTTGGAACCAAGGAATAAAACCAACAAGTAAAAAAAGTAAAACAGCACCACACAGTGGCCAAAATGCATAATAACCAATGGACAAGATCAATTTTATTTTTTTCTGCAATAGGTATCACCGGCAAAACAAGCATTTGTTCTCTATTCCTGACTGCTCTTTACTACAGCCAAGGAAACACTGGTCACAAGGATTTTTCTTTTGTGTTCAGAAGTGAAGTGATGTCACTCATCACTGATCAGGAAGAAACCAACCCACAAAGGTCCAGTAATGCATGTTGTGGACTTCCTTTGTTTCCTGTTGTCAATCAGTAGTGGAAGGGTTCCATAGAATCCAGAAATAACATCATCATCATGTTGGCTGAACAGATCATCTCACTGAAGAATTCTCACAAAGCAAGCAGGAAGCAAAAACACAAATTTTAACTAAGATTATACATGAACTTCTGTCAATTACTTTGTATTGACATAAAAACTTCAAATATTTTTGCTCAAGGAAAAAAAGAAAATCCATTAGATTTTAAAATATTTACCTGAAAGAATTCCAATCCACAAACATTTTTTACTTAGAGTCAGACATTTGTCAAGTATTAATGATGGTTTAGTTCACCATTAAAAATCCACTTACACCTCATCCAATCTGTACCCCAACTTTCAAACTGAAGGCTGGTGCTGCAAAAATGTGGACCCTTTGAAGGAACATAGAAACACCACTAAACCACAAGTGCATCTCAGAAGTTGCAATCAGTTTCAGTGTGACAATGGAGCACTCTGAAAATTTTGCTGTCATTACAAATCAAAGGCAATATTACATATTGATAAACCATTTCCCTCCTGATCCCAGCTGAAGTTACGTCAGGCCAAGCACCTCTCTCTTTACAGCAAAAAGCAAGAGTTTAGACACAGATTTGGTCTAGAAGCAGGCCAAATTTTCTCAGACAGGGTTAATATGCAATCATTGGCTATGCACAACAAAATGTTACCAGATGGTTAACTGTGTTATTTGATAATCACATGGTGTCAAAGGACTGGGTCACAGATTGGCTCAGTAGTAGAACTCTCACTTTCAAGTCAATTGATCCAAGTTGCAAAGGAGTGCTTTGTTGTTTAAATGAGTGTTTTGCTGGTGAGACATTAAACTGGGAATCCATCTCTTGACAGAATGCAAAAGATCCCCAACACACTATTCAAAGACAACCCAGGGTAATCCACTATTTTCTAACAATACCACTAAAATGAATCAGCTCATCATTTATCACTGTATTTTAATGGAATAAGGCAACATAAAAATTAGGGTCATGCTTGCCTATTCATAAAGAGTGTGAAGCACTTTGGCAAATCCTCAGACTACGAAAAATATTCAAAAGGTGGATGGCTTTGCACATTTCTCCTTTCACCCTCAGGTCAGTAAAAGTGGGCACTATGCAGAGCTAATGCTTTCAATTTACATAGATCTGTACTGTACCAAACTTATCTCTGCACATTTCCAGTCCTTTAAGCATTAATAATTGTTGTTAAGCTTTTAAAAAAAATCACACTTATGCAATAGTAGTTTGCATTTCAAATTCCTATATCAACATGTTAATGGAAACACCCAATGTAAACTAACCAGATTGTAATTATACTCTCCAACTAGTGGTGCTGCTACAATGCCTCCATCCAGCATCTCCCAGAGACAACTACTTATGAGCATTTCAAGCTGCCACAGTGGTATAAGAGTTCAATCATTTTAAATCAACAACAAATACAGATATCAAAATGTTAGTGATTCTTAAAATACATATTTTACCATTGATTTGATTGCATGATAAATTGAAAATCAGGTAATATCTTTAATTATTGGACCTCTTCATAAATAAAACCATTCTCAGTGTTAACTTTAGCACTTAACTCAGCCTCTTCAGTTGACTTTTTTGTCAGAAGTCAAGGATCAAGAAGAATCCTTCTGAAATCTTTAAGGACCAACATCAGATATTGGCCTGTGTCTTGTGCAATCAATCTTCAAAAGTAATGTGATGGTAGAGCATGAGCCAGGAAGATTAGGAAGTAATTGAAGGAAACCCACTCAAAAAACACTCAAGACCTCAATGCTATATGGTTAACAGGCGATGGTGCAAGTTAAAACAGATCATTGTCTGAAGGAAGAATGATAAGTGAAGGAAATTGACTTTGAATGCAGAGCAAGGTGGGGGACTTGCAAGAAATGGGAAGTTAATGGAATGGAAACGTGGTGAACACATGGAGAGAGGATATTGTTACCTGTGACCCATGTATTCACTTAGCTCAGAATGTGAGCTCCAGAAGTACACTTCCAGGATGAGCCAACAGTCAAAACTGTAATTGTGAATGTGGAACAGCAATGGAGGGTTAGAAGTTAACTGCTAAACTCTGTACCTGCAGCAGCATTACTTTACAAATTGCTTTAAGGTGTCTGTAATTATAGTTATGCAAGCCGATACAGCAACCAATTCACATGCAACGAGATTTAAATAAATTACCACACAATCCATTTCAGATTGGTTGAGGGAGAAAATGTAGCTAAACATTCCAGGAAATGTCATCTTCCATGTAATATCTGACAATGAAGCAAGATATCTGTGAAGACTGAGTGTTGGTCAAATACTTCACCCAAAAATTAGCAACTCAAAAAAAGCAACATTCCCCACTATTCTACTCATTTGACTACAGGGGTTTGCTTGTCCCAGAATATGGACTAAATGGAGCTACAATCTTCAGATTCAAAAGGTAATCTAACTCAAGAAAGCCAATACCAGGAAATTAAAGGGATTGGCTCTAATGAAACAGACTGGCCAAGGGAAATATCAGAATAGTTATAGATAGCATGACTCTATTTCAGCAGCAACCCCGTTAGCTTGAAACTCAGATGAACATAATGAGGAAGATGAGTGTGACACAACAGAAAAAGAAATGTAGTTTTGAAAAGTAGCAGGAATTGGCCAGGGAAATAATCAGTTGAATGGAAGGTTAGGTGACAGGGGAGGTGGTGGTAGTACAGAAATGATAGTAAGCAAAGCAAGGAGAAAAATCAAGATTGAGGGTTATGGGGAACTGGCACAAAAAAGGCCTGCATAGATTAGCCATGATCATACTGAATGGCGATGCAAGCTTGAGGGGCCTTCTGGCCCACTGCTGCTCTTATTTTCTTGTTCTTGTTTTAAGGATTGTTAAGCAGAAGAACACTGCTCCAAATCAGAAAGTACAAGCATGGAGGAGTACAAAGTGATTAGAATGTCTAAAGTACAGGCAGTCTCAAGGCTTAAAACCAGAAATAACTCTTGCAAAGTCAAAAAGTAATCCAATTTTATACAAAGCAGTTGTCAAAGCCCAGATTGAAATAACAGGGCAACCATATAGAAATATTTGATGACAGAGCACATTCATCATTACTGAGGTCCCAGGTCATCCAACAGATGCATATTAAGTAATCCTAAATTGGGGGAAAACAAGAGTCCCAAAAAAGCAGCTGAGGATATAAAGAGCATTCAAATAAATAATACCAAAGAGAAGCAGTGGGAATGGGTGGCACAAAAATTACAAGTTAATTAAAATAATTAAAAAGCTGAAACCATGGTAGTGAAATTTAACTTTTCCACCCAGCTTTGGGCTAATTGTGGCAACCTCAGTACTAGGAGAAGGTTGCGGGCTCAGAGACAAATCCAGATACTTCAACATTATAATCAAGGCTGACAGCTTAAGAGAGTACTGAGGGAGTGCTGCAGAGTTAGCGATGTCATCAATTAAATGAGTAGTTAAACAAAAATCTCATTTGCCTTGAGGGTGACATTAAAAGTAATTCCATGACACTACTGCATAGCTTGGGAGTTCTGGATGAAGGAAGAAGCACTGCACCAGGATAGAAGACAAACAACTTGAAAAAAAACACTAATAGGATCTTACTGAATCAGCTAGGCCTGAATGCAGAAGAAACCAAAGTCAAAACTAAAAACAGAACAAGGTAGGACAGGTTGTCTTCAGTGCTGAAGAAATCAAGCATGCAGAAAAAGGACATGGCTACAGTAAGGTTAGTGTTGTGAGATGGTTAAAAGTCAGTGGAGGATAAATGATAGAGAAACCAATGAAGTTTACTGCATATCCTTGACTGAAGAATCCAAAACTAATCCTCCCAACAGGTTCTCCACCCTTCAGTTTCAAACAAAGTATCCATTTGTCCCCCTTAAATTTTATAATAGTCTTTACTGTAACCATTTTCTGGGACAATCTATCCTCATTTAAACCCCTACCTAGAGAAAAGCATTGAAAGCACTCTCCCACGCAGTGAGAATTATTTAATAGCCACTTCATATCCTCAATGTCCTTGATGCCCATTTGAGCCCAATTCACGTGGTTGAGCATTAAATATAAATGGTGTTTTATTTTGAAAGCCATTTTACCTATGTGCATTTGCATTTCAAAGAATTAAAAGCCATGTCTGCATCAATCACATCTTTTAGTATCTTCAGAATATATTCTCCCATTTCTTGTTCTTTGAGAAATACATTACTTCACACTTGTGCACATGATGCAACCACCATGCTAACCCACTTATCTTCCTCAACATTTTCCAAAATAAGTTCCCCAAACCAAGTACAAATAGTAACTACAGACATTCCCAACCATTCTAAGCAACACCTAATTAACAATCTCTAAGAACAATCTTGTTTAAAAAAAGTATATATGGGATGTGTGTGTCACTGGCAAGGGGAGTATCTATTACCCATCCCAAATGCCCGCAATTAAAAGACAGCCAAGTGCCAACCTTGTTGTTTTGGCTCTGGATTCATACATTGGCCAGATTGGGTTAAGACAACAACCTTTCCTGAAAGGTAATAGAGATCCAAACAAATTTTTAAAAACAATCCAGTACTGTCAGGGCTTCCATTGCCGATACTAGATTTGTAATTCAACACTGTCCATTCATACTGCAACATTTCCTCTGACACAATTGATCTGATTTTTTTTTCCTTTTAAACCTTGGCAAAGCATCTTACAGAATGCCTTCCGAAAATCCATATCCACTAATTTCTTTTTCATCAGGCTACTTTCAGCAATAATAGTACTTCAAACTCTACTTCCCATTTAGAAATTCAAAACCAACTGGATTTGTCAATGGCCACAAAATTATTTCTTGAACTATGGATGCTAGATGTTCACAAATGAATAAGCTAGCCTACCAACTTAAAGGGATTCCATGGACTATTTTCCTTTCCCATGGCCAACTATGCACATCTCAAGATGATTGAAAATGTCTCTCAGCTTTCATAAAGACCCAGCAGTTTCATTTCTATAGTTACGAATAACTACGATTCCAAAACTCCTCAGACAGATCTGCATTCCCATTCTTTTTAAAGCATGAATTAAGTAGAAACAGAATTTTGTTTCTACAGTACTTTCAACCTTAACAATTATAATTCTTTCATCTTAGTCTTGAACCTCAATTTGAGCATGTATATTGCAGCTCTTATTTTAAAATTCTCATCCACACTTTCAAATTACTTCATGATCGTGTCCCTTCAAAACTCTGCATTCATCCCCTTTTCTCACAACTTCCTGATACCTGCGCTTCTCCAATGTTAGCATCCCAATCATTCTTCAATGCAGTCGCTCCATTGATACCTATGCCTCCTTTCTCATTAGTTAACTTTTTCCAACAAAAATACCAGCTTGACTTTTCATTAGTAAATCCATGCTAGTTATGCATTTCTACATGTTTATTTTGTTTTATACATCTTAAACCACGGAGGCCAAGACTTTGCTCACTACTGAAACAAACAAGTTACTTAATTACCAATTCAACAAGTGAAGCAAGCACAAAATCTACAAAGCTTACAAAAACATCTGAAAAATTGCAGAAAGGGCCCTTTAATTACTCCTAGCTGCTTTCAACAGGGCATTTGCCATTTGTGCCTGCTGACTTAACCAGTAAGATCTGCCAGTAACTTTATATAAAAACAGTTGTACATGCATTTTGAATATTTTTCATGGTGTTCATTGCTATTTACCTTAATTTAAAATAGCTTTAATACCTCCATTCATCCAAGGTCTCTCAATTTTGTAATACAAGAGTACTGCATTTATTTTGTTCTCCATACATTTCACTACTGATTGAACACCCTGTTGACAAACTTTTTCAGGTCAACTTGCACCATCTTTTATTGAATGGCCTTTCTTCTTTTATTGAATGCAAATGTTCTAGTCTTCTTAGTTTTTCCTCCTACTCATCAATTATTTACACCATCTAATTTCCTGAAGGAAATAAAAATCATGCAATCCATTCCACTGAAATTGAATAACAGTGAGCCAAGCAGAAATTTGGGATATATTCAGAATGTACTGCCCTTTTATTTTTATATCAGACATTTAGTAATTACCCAGCTTTTCTAAGATTTCCCTAAGCTACTGCATATCCTTCACTTCTGTTTCATTACTAATGTATTCACTGTTGATTACTGAACAATTTCTCTCCCATTTTTCTTTAAAACGACAAAAGATTCCATTGGAACACAGCCAAAGTATTCTTACCTTCCACCACTATTATCAAAGTACACAACTTTCATTCCAGACTCTAATTTCACCTCGCTCACCTACTATTTCTCAATTTAGCCACGGCTGTTTCTTACTATTTACAGCTCAAGTACACCCTCAGGTTATCCATTAAAGGAGAAGATGATGGCAGTGTATGAATGGATGAACAATGCACGTTGCTCTTTAGTGATTCTTCACACTGTATTGTTGGTCTATATTCTCTGTACTGCTAATGGTCCTGGCTCTCATCCATGGAAACAGCGTTCATTGCAACACAAGATATTAACCTTACTCAAACAACCTCAATCACCACTCTAACTCTTCAACCCAGCCTCCCCTATTAGGCTTATAATACATACTCTTGCACAACTACTCTCTCCCTCTCCCCCCCCCCCCCACCCATCCAGAACCACGTGGTCAGTAAACTTT
>JARFYF010000112.1:65905268-65915284 GCA_030265395.1 Rhina ancylostomus | reverse complement strand
TAGGGCTATTTTATTGGTAACTCACAAACCCACAATCTTGCCCAAAGAGAAAGGCATGGATATCAGCTGCATAAAAATACCACCACCTGCAAATACCCCTCTAAGTTGCACACTATCCTGACTTGGAAATATATCACCTTCATTGTCAATGGGTCTAAATACTGGAACTCTTTACTAGGAGCTCAGTAGTTCTGTCTTCACCACAATGACTTCAATGGTTCAAGAACAAAAAAGACTCCTTCACAGCCTAAAAGAAGCATGTGGTTGAAGTAACACTCCACATCACACAAGAAAGCACAATCTTCTAAATTTCCTTCCTAAAATTCCAGCCCCTCCTCATCTACCACATAATAACCTGCCCCAGTAAACATCCAATGCACTAAGGTAAATGCATAAGTAAGATGTTTTTTTAATGGACTGAAGTAACTACCATAAATAATGTAGAAATTTTAGGTTATTAGCTAGTTAGTAAGTAAATTGTACAATGATATTTTTGTCAATTCCGAATGTGTTTATACTGGGATGTTGTTATTAAAATTGTATCAGCTGTGGTTCCCACATTCTTGGACAAGGAAATAAAAGTATGTCTGAAGCAAATGTGTAGGAGGAGGAAAAAACATTTTTACTGTTACTCATGGCTAATCTCTGAATTAACAGGAGACATTTGGTTTTCTGGGCAACATTTATTCATAATTAACACCAATGGATTAATGGGGAATTTTGTAGGAAATTGATTCATGCATTTGTCCAGATAACATCAGTGCCTTCACTTAAAAAATAAATAATGGGCCGTACAGAGCTGGGGCCATTCTGAGGACCTCGAGCAGTTGTAAACTTCAAATTTTCCTGTCACCCTATGAACAATTTTAAACAGGTTTAGTTGTTTTGAAGTGCAATGGTTTGTTGTTGCAAGCTGGGTCTTTGAGGAAACTAGAGTGGGAGCGCAGCCTTCTGAGATAGGAGAGCATGGAAGGAAAATCAGAGAAGTAATCCAAAAGTTTTTGTAATGTGAACAGTGTTATTGAGAAAATTTGATTTTGGGAGATAAAAGGAATAAGCGACGTTGTTGAAACTTCAGACACCCAACCATAGGGATTTAGGTGGGAGAGGAGGATAACTTTACAGAAGAAAATAATGTTTGATGACGATTGCCTACGTTTTTGGCATTTTAGCCTAGGTCAATTAAGAAGGAAGACCCTAGGAGCCAGAATCTTTCAATATGGATTTTTAAACTAGTAATGTAACTGGTGATCTCATGCTAAATTACTACATCTGGAATGTTTCCAGGACAGAAGCTACTTTTTATCTTGCCATTGTATTACAAAGAATGTGGGAAATACAGAATAGGACAGCATCAATAAAAAAAAACACCAGCACACTTTCTTCGACACTTATGTTTTTTAATTTATTCATAGTGATAAGAAGAAACTGCACCATATAACTTGTCTATTTACAGGACAGATATATCATATGTGCAATTCCAAAATTAGCTGCAAATATATATGTTCTACTACTTCAGAGGCAATACAATAACATAAACATAACTTTAATGCTTCTGGGAATGCTGAGGGAGTTTCCAGGGACACTGAGCCCATGACTATGAATGTATTGTGCAACAACAAAATTGGCTTGCAACCCCTATCTTTAGTAAATCACTTGAGTTTTGAAATGAGGTGCATTTTTTCTGAAGGGAAGTTTGAAACATGATTTAAGATTGATTCAAGAGAAATAGAAGCACGAGGAGGCCATGATCATAGTTCATTTCTTTCCCTTTAATGCCACTTTCCTGTACTAACCCCATATTCTTTAATTCTATTCATACCTAGAAGTCTAAAGAGATCTGTCTTGAACATACTCAGCGACTGAGCCTCCACAGCCGTTCTCGGTCGAGAATTCCAAAGATTCATTAACCTCTGGTGAAGAAATGTCTTCTCATCTCTGATCAGAATGGCCTATCCCTTACTTTGGCACTGTCACATTTGGTTCAAATCACCTCTGCCGGGTGATACATCATCCCTGCTTCTCGCACATAGGAATTTTGTGTTTCAATGAGATCAGCAAATGACTTGGGCCTTAAAATAGTCTTTCAATCACCATGGTCTGCGTAAGTTTTGATTGGAAGAAAGTATATTGTTCTATTGTTGCTATGCTGGAATATCTACAGGGTTTCTCTGGCAGGAAGAGAAACACCAGAGAAAAGTTGTTAATGAGTAAAAGTCATTTATTCAGTTTCCTGATGGGTTCTGAAACTGGTCATTTATACCTAACAAAGTTACAGAAGGTTAGGAAAACCTTCTGGAAGTTCACCTTGTGATCTTGATTCCTCCCAACACTTATATAAAATATTTTGTACTATATACTTTGTGGCAAAGAGGTGAAATTGACTAACAAAATAAAAGTCATGGGAGGAACCATTCCATTGATGGGGCTTCCAATAGCTCTTGTAGCCTTAGAGCTTTTTTGTTGCAGCTAATTCCATCATCTTTCAAGGGATTCTGCTAATTCATGTTATAGCAATGGCTCAGATTCAGTACCACCCATGTTATGGAGGGACCATGTTCCTAGAAAAATATATTATGATTTTCCATAATGTGAATACTTGACAACAATTGACAAAATTTGCTGTTTCTTCCACACTTTGTGTTTATTTAGTTCTCAGATAATTCTGTAAGAGCAAGTTGTTTTTCATCTCAAATTTTTGGTAGTGATTTGTGAATTCCATAAGGGTGAATTTCTATAACCTCAACTGTGTAACGTGGGGGGACACTGTACTGTGAAATTTCAGCAGAAGGACTACTTCAGAGCAAGTTTTCTTCGGTGGTCATCATCTTTCCAAACAAGTTCTAGCAGTTTCCACTTCAAAAATGTCAAATCATGTTGATACATTTCTTGCTCATTCTAAACAAAATTGTTAAGCTTTATGGGTACAGTTCAATATTAAAGTATATTTCTTCCATTGCCACTGATATTGATATTAGCTCAAATAATTTTTTTGACTGGCTTCTTTGCTGAACAATTTGATTTTAAAACACGCAATGAACGCCCTTCAGATGTCAAAAGTTATATGAATCCCACCACTCACCCGCTACTTTAAATAGTTCTTATTGCTGACCGACGGTAGGTCAAGTTCACAGGTACCAGAAGCCTCTATACTTCATCAAAATGGCAGCAAAGTCATAAGACTTGACAAATATTGGATAGTGGTTAACCACAGCTAAGCCAAATAACACCCTTCCTCATTGTCCACTTCTGGACATCCAGAACCGCAGCAGGCATTTTACTAACCAGCAGGACAATTGAGAAATTTCTGCTTTATCCCTCATTCTGAAAACAAACATTCAGGTAAATTACAAAGAGCTTTAAGGTCAAAGGCATAACTTCATCCCAGAATGTGGTACATAGATACAGTCTATGCAACTTGCAATCAGGCAGTACATCTATTTTGATAGCTGTGTGGAATTTTTGTTGTATAAATAAAGTATGATAGTTACAGATAAAAATAGCATCTGTTGACTTTCTGCTATCAAGACTCAACACAATGTATGAAACTAAAGAAACATCAAATTTTGTCATTTTTGTTTATTAACTGCTTTATGGTAATTGAAAATGATGACTTAATACTGGTAATGCAAATTATGTACACTTTAAAGTTTGAGAATTTGAAGGTTCATCCAAACTTGCAGTCATATTCAATTTGAATGAAGATGATCACAAATCAAATTGATGATGTATTACCTATCCTTACATCTGCTCTTATTCAATGTATATACCAGGAAACATAAATGGACTTCAATCCACACACAATCATGAAGCACCCACCTACTTTTTGAGTTGTTGCCTTGAATGCCTAAAAGAAGTGTATGATAAGGCTGGTGGTAGACAGGCAGCAAATGGAGATTCAACAGTAAGTTTCTAAATAGAATTTTGGCTTTGCTACTCTGAAAACAATGATGGGGAAACCATGAATTATCCATGTACCAAAAATGAAAACCTAACAAACCATGATTGTATAAATCTGCTGGAGTTTACGTTACTTAGTTCCATTAACAATGTTATGATTTTTTTTCTGGATTTACTTCATAGCTCGGGGAATCTCACTGCTAGCTGACATTCCCAGCCACCTCTTGCTCTTCAATTGGTAGCCCTGGCAGCTTACTTGGTAACTGCCCTACTCTTCTGAACCCCCAACCAGCACATAGAGCCTCCTTCCCAGCCCATTATTACCCAGCTTATTAGAAAAAACTTCTATGTCCCACAGAATGAACTGTGGAGCACCCTCTCTTCCTAACCCCTACAGCTGCTCTTTCCTGCTGTAATACTTATTGCTTCTTTAAGAATCAGTAGGCAGCTTAGGATTCCTCTGTTGAATGGAAACTTGTTGCAGCTTTGACTGTTAATACTGGCTATGGCTTTCTTTCCCTAACATCTTGTATATAAAAGTTTTATTACTTTCTCTTGATCATACCAACTATCTGCTGTGTCAGTACTCAGCTTTCTTAAAACTATTATTAACTGGGGCAACGTAATTAATAATGGGCTGCATAGCTTTAGGGGGTTGATGGCCTTCTATTTTTGGTGCACAGCAGATTGTTGGAATTGTGCTAATTGAGTAAGATTTGGGAACTGTGCTGATCCTATTTCAGGGTATAAATCTTTTTAAGTGTTTCAAATGTCTTTTAGGGCACTTTTGTTATTTTTTTTGTGGAACACCTGAATGGGTGTGGGTATTAAATTCAATGGCTGTTTCGTGCACAAAAAAAACATTCAATTTCTGGGCAACAGTATTGTTACCCGAATCATCCTGCCCTCTGTTCTTTCAGGGCAGAATCTATAATACCACTCTGAGAAAGCAGAGAACATTCCATGTACCTGTACCATAAGGTGGGGGGGATGGACTGGGGGGAGTTTCTTGGAACATCAGCTGCAGATAAGAATGGAATGGATAGAGGCATTCTGATGGCTAGATCAACAACCATAGCTAGTACAGAGAGTCAAAGCACTTGGATGAGTAAGACATTCTGGTGGTCTGCAATGTGCTGGATACACAGCTTAGACCTTTGTCCCTTTTGATGGTCAGTGACCCTGAGCTTGGTCATTGACCTGAAATGTTAAATTTGTTTCTTTCTGACCTGCTGAGTATTTCCACACTTTCTTTCCTAAGTTCAGTAATTTTTGAACGCTGCCTTACTCTGTATCCAGTATTTCTGCTTTATAAACTGAAGCTCATTTACCCATCATCTTGGCACTTAGCATCCTGAGGAGAATAGGCAACATTTGTAATCCTAAAACCTCAATTCTATGTGCTTGCACTGATAATGTTTAGAATAATACAGGAAGTAAAATATCAAAGACAGTTATCTGAGATGGTTAGCTTTATTTGATACTACATTTCTGTAATCCAGCTGTAATCCTGTTGATAGTCAACCTGTGAAGAAAAAAAAGACAACTGTTGACAATGACAGGCTTTTTACTTCCTATCTGATTCATGAATAACAAGTACAAAAATGAGATAGGTACAATGGTAGCTTGTACTTCTAGATATTTTCAACATTCATATGGTTCTTGCTGCTTATAAACTTAACTTCCATAAAATTCAGTGTTATTAGAATTATTTAAATGTGTAGTCAACCTTTTTTCTTATGTCCTAGCCATAAAAGTACTGAGTTGAGGCAAATGATGAGTAGACATTTAACACAGCATCTTCTTTTCTGGCAATATGAATTGAAATAATTCACTCCCATTATTATTGTCATTGGAAGGAAACAAAGAGCTGTCATTTCAGAGGGAATTCTGAATAAACTGCACCAAGGTACCCCTAACCAGATGGCATAAAGCAATGAGAACACAGCAGTCCATTGGGATTGCCCCAGTTGGCACAGACATCACAAGCAAATGTGTTGCACGTAATAACACAAATAGCATGTAGGGCCAGAACTCCCATTTGAAGCATCCATCATAGGAACATAAAAACAAAAGCAGAAAAGGGCCACATGGCCCACAGAGCTCCATTGTTCATCAATATAGTGGGTTATATTTTACCCCAATTCCACATTCCCACCCAATTACCACATTCCTTAATTCCCTTGGACACATAAAACTACTTGAGGTAAGAAAGACTAATATTCTACATCAGTCATGACGTGTTTGAGAAGCACAAACCTAGGCTTTCCCCTCCCTCTCAAGCACACTATAGTAGCAATAGAGAGTCAGGTGGAACTGAGAGCAATTCTTTTTAAAAGGATAATTATATAAAAGATAAAATCACTGACATTGAAAATTCTATTAAGTAGCTTAGTACATCATGCAAGGCCCTCTGGAGTAGCAGTGTTGTACAGAACAAACAGCAGTTGTTTTAGGTATATCACCTTTATGGAACTTCTGAACTCTATTTTGGCGATGACTTTGATTGATATTTAGCTTCTCTTTCTTTCAGTTCTGCCATGGTCTGCAAAATATAACATTACAACTATATTTTCATTACTCTTCCAGGGCTAACAAGTTTTTGAAAAATTAAACTCAAAATTGTTCTGTAGGTTTCTCAAATCCCCTCAATATGAGAAGAACATGTGTACCAGTTCCTTTAAGAAATCCATTCTGATATGTGGAATCACTTGAAAGCGTCATGCAATATTTATTACAACTTTTTTCCCCATATTCATTTATCATTAAAGATTTCACTGCCAGTTTCCAACTGTTATCATTTTTAACAGAATACCTTACTTCAAGGAAATTTTAAGATTGTAAGTGTTACTTAGGAAAGAAAAGTGCTCCATATTTAGAGTTTCTGCCAATAACTTACTGATATGAGCACTGAAGGGCAATGTTTCACTTTACAGATTCAGAAAATCTGTAATAAAAAAATGGCTGTCTGGGTTTAAAAACTCAGTTATTACAATGATTCCAAGGTTGTGTTGACTCCCCTTGATATCATTGTATATTTATACTGCAGGACAGATTAGTAAAGAAAAGGAGAATTGTACATGCCCAAATGATGTACATACTTTTTGAGATTAATTTTCCAGCTCAGCATCTGGATAACATCAGGGCAGAAATCATGACAGAACTTTGCAAACCATTACTAAATTTGGGAACTAATATTAAATGTTCTTGGGAAGAACTATTTAGTTTTGACCCCAAGTGACGTTATCGTGAGATTGAACAAAATGTAACGATAACTGCTTGCAGCAGGAATGGAGCAATCGATCCAACATATCACAAAATTATCTGAAATTGAGATATTGAGGCATGGATATGTGATATTTTTCTGCATGGTTTGAAGTAGTTTTAAATCGGTCACTCCATTAACATATTAGTTCCAGGTTTGTCAACCAGTAAGGCAGAACAAGCACAATGAAGATATAGACAACTCAGTTTTAGCTCAGGCATTTAAAAGCACAATGCAAGCATTACAATTGATGTTCTCCGGAGTTACCTGAACTGCAAAAGAGAAAAGAAAAATGAACAGGTGATTACGCCGAAGCTGCCCCTACATTTTCTGATCCCTTGCTGAATGTAAGGATGCACAGAGTGATCATATTTCCCACAGCAAGAGGGAAAAGGCAAAAGCAGAAGTCAACAGCAGGAATGTGATTCCACTCTCTCGTATTCAGTGTCACAAGTTATACCACAGTTCACAGGAAAGCTGAACATAGAAGGAACTGTGATTAAATTATCAGATTAATGATATGAAGGTCCAGACCAAACATCCAAACACATGATTTCAAAGCCCATCAGGGCAGCTGGGGAATATAAAATTAAGTCAATTAAAAATTTTAAAACCCATCTGGTTCACTAATGTCCTTTAGTGAAGGATATTTGTTATCTTTACCTGGGACAGGTCTTTGACTGGCCTCTGAAATAGGCCATTACATTATTCAATTGTATTAAAACCACTATGATAAAACATATAACATAAGATGAAACTCCGTCTTCTACCAAGGCACTAAATCTGGGCACAGTAGAGTTGCTCCCAGTCCAGTCAACTTTGCAAAAGCATACCGAGAAAGATCTAGGGACTGGTACTTAAATTAGTCAGAGTAATCCAGCAACAGCCTGACACAGTTGTGCTGAAAGAACTATACCGTATAGAATGTGTGCCAGTCCCTTTCATCACACTCTTGTAAACACCCTGTCCTTATGGTATAATAGATTCACCAGAGATCTAGTGCCTCAGTAGAAGTTGGAGGTTCATCTTGTGTAATTCTGTTTTATCATAGTAGCACCACCCCTGACAGAGCTGGCGAAGTTCTGAAGAAAAATATTGCCAGACTAGGTCTGTGGCAAGTGAGCAAATATCAAAACCAAAGATATATCTACTTGGTCTCCTACTCACTGGTCTACCTGTTGTAGAATCACCTATCCATTACAGCTTTGGTATAACTGAGCACCATATACTTCTTTTGGCAAAGTCTCCTTTCTGTGCTACCTGTAACCTCATGGTCTGGCATATCCCTCACTTTAGTATTACAATCAAACCTGGTTCAATGATGAGTGCAGGAGGCCATGCCACACATACCTAAACTGAGGTCCCAACCTGGCAAGGCAGCAACATAGGAGCACATGGGTGCTAATCATCAAACAGCATGCAAAAGACAAATAAGCAAACCCACAACCAATGGATAAGATTAAAACTTTGCAGTCCTCCCACATTTAATTGTAAATTGTAGTGGACAACAAAATAGCTGACAGGAAAAAGAACTTCCAAGAACAGCACATCCTCAAAACCATAGGGTTCAGTATTTGAATATAAAAGGCAAAACTGAAATATTTGTAACCACCTTCAACCAGTAGTGCCAAGTGACTTCCTCCTGAGATCCCTACCATCTTACAAGTCTGTCCCCTGCCAATTCCATTCACTCCATATCATATCAAGACATGCTTGGAGAGTCCTGGATGCAGCAAAAGCTAACGGATTAAACAGCCTCCTGAGTGTAGTACAAAAGATGTGATCTGGAACAAGCCATTCCTCTAATTAAGCTGTTCCCAGGAATGTTACGGCACTGGCATCTATCAGCAATATGTCAAATTGTCAGTAGGTACTGTATGTCAGGTCCACAAAAATTAGGATAATTACTTCTGAATACCATGATCAGCTATACTTTCCTGCAGACAGCTATTCTACCCCCACCCCCACAACTCCTCCATTTTTCAGCATCTAATCCTGTTCTGCATACTCTCTTTTCATTCTCCCATTCAATGGTAATCGTGCAAAAATATTGGTTTTGTAATCCAGAAGTCTCAATTAATTAAATGAGATGCAAGTCCTGGTAAAATTGAAGTTAACATGGGAATCAAGGGGAAAACAATCTCCATTGGTTGGAGTCAAATTTAGCATGTAGGAGGATGGCTGCGACTGAAGCTTAATTATTTCAGTGTAAGAAATCACTGCGGAAGGCCCTCAGGATATTGTCCTTGGCCCAAAACATTGCTGAAAAAGGACAGTATTTTGTGCTGCACGTCCCAGGCAATGTGCATCTCTGGCAAGAGAGAAATCAGCTACCCATTCTTGATATGGCATTATCATTGCTGAGACCCCCATCATCAACATTCTTGACCTCATTATTAACCAGAAACCGAAGTGGTCCACCTGCATTGATGCTGCAGTTTCAAGAACCAGTCACTTACTGCAGTTGACTACAGTTGCTATGTCACTCCAGAAATTTGATTCCATCCAACTCAAAGCTACTGACTTGATTTCTACCCAATGCTCAACCTTAAAAATACATTCCACCCACCACCAATGCTCCAAGGCTGCAGTGAGTACAACCTATGAAAAATATTGAAATAGCTTGCCAAGGATTCTTCAATTGCACTGTCACAATGTTGATCCAGAGCAAACTCACAGAGAACCCAAATGCTGCACACTGATACAAGACTGAAGACAGGATACCTCCTCAGGACAAACACAGGTAGTAACTGGAAGGAATCTTGCCTCGGAGCTCAGAAGAGGAATCCCAACACGAACTGGATCCTCACAAAGGAATAGAGAACACAGGACTGCTCTAGAGTAAACCTAC
>JARFYF010000112.1:65894039-65905168 GCA_030265395.1 Rhina ancylostomus | reverse complement strand
AACAGATGAAGTGCCACCATCTGCAAATGGTGGCATTCTGCAGTTCTTCTCCAAGTCATACATAATCCTAACTCACACAGATATTATTACTTCTCCAGCATCAATGGATCTCAACTCTGGAACTTCTACCCAACCCTTATGAGAGTGCTTTCATCACATATAGTGCTTTGATTTAAAATGGTGGCTCACCACTATTCTTTCAAGGACTAGGCCTTTTTCCCAGGGAAGCAGTGCTAAAAATAAGAGGGTATAGGTTTAAAATCAATAGCGAGAGATTTAAAAGGGACATCAGGGGCAGCTTCTTCACGCAAAGGGTGATGTATATTTGGAATGAGCTGCCAGAAATAGTGATTGAGGCAGCCACATTAGTAACATTTAAAAGCCATCTAGATAAGTCCATGGATAGGAGAGATTTAGAGGGCTATGGGCCAAATGTGGGCAGATGGGACTAACTCACTGGGCAACACAGTTGGCATGGACGAGTTGGGCCGAAGGGAGTGTTTCCATCCTGTACTGACTCTATGACAATTGTGGATGGGCAACAGACATTGCCTTTGCCAGTGATGTCCACCTTCTGTAATTGAGTATAAACAAAAGCATCAGCACTTGTCACACCACAAAGTTTTCAAATGTGAAACAACTTTTGAAATCACTTGAAACAAACAATCAACATCAAATGCTTAATTATTGTCCTTAATTAGCACTGATGAGGGTCCCTTTCTGCTATATCATATATATATATGAAATTTACTCTGTGTTTGTGCAGCAACCTTGCAACTAAAGGAGCCAGAGGGATTCTCTCCACAAATATGCACTGCCACTATGGATGCCATTTTGGAACTTAAAACTTGAAAATACTCAGCCACCATATACAAATTCTTCCCCATTCTCTATAATGTGTTTAGAAAATGTGAGAAATTAAGAATTATCTCCAATGTGGGACATCTCAGATCTGCCCTTAATAATAGTAAAAGAAATCCGAACTAAATGCCCAAACTAAACAAGGCATTAAGTGGAAGCGGATAGTTAAATTATATTAATTTTTGTTTTATGAACAATCTAAACTAAATGTTTCCTACTATCCTAGAAGATGATATCAAATACATTTTTAATGCGGTGGGCAAATCAGGTCATTGCCAAATCAAGAAGGAACTTCAATTATGCTTTTTTTTTAAGATGCACTTCATATTTATGCAGATGGGCCCTTGGACAGATGTGATGTAGGATAGAAATTCTACTTGTTTTAGCTCCCTTACTCCAGCTCACTTTCTGGATCAGGACATTATTATACTTTGGGTGGTTGCTATTTCCAATTTTGGTGAGAATGGTGGAATCAATTTTGGTTTGGGGAAAGTACTTGTTGAAGCATTTATGCTGTTACATTAAGTGAGTCCACAGTTCTATTTCTGTGACCAATAGCCTAAGATAAAATATTACTTAAATGTTAATCTTGGAAGAAATACGTAAAGCATTTTCAGCATTATATGAGAATAAACCAGTATTCAGTTAAAAATTATATCCTGTGCCAATATTGATTAATAAAACTCAAAAGTTAAATCATACCACACTGGAAATCCTTGAAGAAGAAATAAAGGCCTTAGGGTCAAAGCGTACACGACTGAACTCTTTTGCCTTTGGTTTCTTTTCTTGCGGTGGATGTGGAATATGACCTTCTGCAGATATTTCTCTTTTAGTTCCACCAGTGGTATCAGTTTCTTTTGCAGAAGAAGAAGTAACATTATGTAGGGAATACCATTTCTGCAGTGATATTAGTTCATTTCCAGGTTCCTGCTCTGTTCTGTTGCGCATGAGTTCCACGAAAAGTTCAAAACTTTGTCTTCTCTCAGACTGTGCATTGTTGTATCGCAGTTTTTCAACTGATAAGTCATTAATTGTTTTGTCACCAATACTGTCCCACCCTTTCAATAATGACTTGGGAGCATCATCTTTTATAATAATATCTGTATTGTTAGTATTTCCCTTAGAAATTGCACGTTCTTCTTCAGTATTGGAATCTGTGTCGATATCAAACATTCCAAAATCTTCACGAAGTATACTTTCCTCATTCTCTGTGAGTTGAATTTCTATCTCTTCGCCTGTACTCTCGTCCTCAGTGTCAAGATCTGGATCTGGTGCAACATCATGGGCTACCAGACGTAATATTAAGTCTTTATTTGTTTCCACATCTTTTAAAAGTTCTACTTTAGAAATATCAGGATTGTGTAAATTTACAAATGAGTTTCTAGCGATCACCTGTCATAAACAAAATGAGATTTAATATTACACATCATGACTAATAATTAACAAAAAATATATAGTCATTGTTCTCATTTTGCAGAAAATAAGGATGATTTAACCTATGCTTGTTTGGCACTTTTTTTGGGGATCTGGGTAGCATTTATCATCCATCCCTAATTGCCCTTAACTAAATGGATGGCCAGGTTACTTTACAGGACATTTTAAGAGTTAAACATATTAGTCGTCTGAAGTATCATATAGTAAAAACTGGGTAAAAGTGTGAGATTACTTCCCTTCAAAGACATTAGTGATCCAAGTGAGTTTTTTTAAACTATCAGGTAGTTTCCTGGCCATCAATGCTAATAACTGTGCTCCAATAACTCACATTTAAATCAGGTAATCAGTAACATAATCCTAGATGAGATACAGAAGAGTCATCACACAGGAATCAGCAGAAACTCCAAAGATGAAATTGTTAGCAGAAATTACAAAAAAAAACTTAGTCAGAGGGTTAGTAATTAAGGAGGGTCTTAAAAGGTAAGGGAGTTCAGAGGCCAAGATAAGTAGCAAGGGAATTTAAGAGCTTTGTGCCTAGACAGTAAAAAGCATAGCCTCAGTAGTGGATGAACAGAATGGGAGTTGTGCAAAAGTTTGGAGATGCAGTAATGCAGAGTTCATAGAAAATTGAAGAAATAGAAATATGATGAGGGATTTACACACAAGAATGAGTACTTTAAATTAGAAGTCTTGAGGAATAAAAGGAGGAATGGGATGGACGTTAATGTTCTGATAGCTGGCATTTATTCAATGGGTTAAATGGCTTTCTTCTCTATCGTAAGGAAATGAGAAATATTAGATTGGGAACCAATACAGTAACGCAATGATGTTATTGGTTGGTAATCAAAAAGGATAAGTTTTAACCTACCACTGCAGCCAAGAAATATAAATTCAGTAAATTATATAATATGAAATAAAATGCTAGTATCAGCATTGTTGACCACAAAATTATTAGATTTTTGTAAAATCACATATGGTTCATTAGTGAACCTAATTTGTCATCCTCAGCCAGACTAGCTAATATGTGATTCCAGAAAGAGCACTAATTTAGAATTTTTGTTTCCCTAGAGTAAGAAAAAAAAGATTAAAAGATTATAGACTAAAAAGTTAAGAAAAAAAGATTAACTGGGAATCTCTGGCCCAGTCCAAGTGGAGAAGGAGCATTCAGGATGGTGCTGAGAGTCTTTGCATTTGGAGCATACAGAAGCCTTGTGTAAATGGCAGAAGCAGTACACTGCCTTTCAAACTGCCACTAGCCCATCAAGCGCCTCTGCCTAATATACTGCAGTTCCCACACTGGGATCATCAGTAATGTTGGTAGCAACAATAAAGGAGTGGAAGCAAACCATCCTCGAATCCGAGGGGCTGCCTATGAAGAACAAGTTTGGAAAGAAGAGTTGTTGTGGAGTGAATGTCAGGACAGTCAGTGAAGATTCCATTCTTATCATGGTTCTCTCCCCAAATGCAACCATCAGTTGTTGGTGTACTCCTTCCATGCCCCATATCACCGATGACCTCCCAATTGAGAAGGAAAAGGAAATTACACCAGAATGGGACAAAAAGATGGAACAACAGACAGAAGAGCAAATGAGAGACAGGCAAGGACAGATAATTAGAAACAGAGCACAAAGAGATCTGGGAAAATTAGACAATGATTGTGTAATGTCACTGAAGCTTTTCATGTGTTATATGCAGGTCTTGTCTAAAATTTTACTTGCTGTGATCACAACAAGCAAGACACACAAGGAGTAAAACAGAGTGCCCAGAGTGAAAGTGATTGGCCATATAAACAGATTCTTCAACTTCATATTTATCTAACTGCATTAGAAGCTATTACCTTCAGCTCCCGTCCTGAATTCTACACTGCTGTCCAGACTTTATTGCTGACCCCAGCCACGACGCTAAATCAGAACTTGTGCCGATCTTCCAAACCCTTAACTTATTCATCACAAAGACCACCCACCCCATCTCTCACCTCCTCCTGTTCTACATTCACTGTTTGACTCACTTGTCCACTGACTCTGGACCCTTGTGCTTCTCCTTTGAGCCCACCAATGGATACACTACCTTAAGCCACATACCCTAAAATTAGCTTCCTAAATCCCTTTCTTCACTGTGTGTGGGCAGGACTTGCAATTATTTTCCTCATTATTTCCCCATTCTTTCAGTTCTACACCTCAGACGTATTAATATTAATTCTAACTTTTAACGAACAATATCATATTTTACACCTGCTCATTGTGGGTTATAAACAATCCACTCACTACATGATATCCATCATGTGCAAAGTATCATACAATTACATGTGCAAATTTCCTGATCTCAATGTTACCAAGTTGAACTCATCCTCCCAATCAAACTCCAGCAGATGCATCTCTTCGTGACAGTACCAGCTGGAGTAGCCATTGCACAGTTCTTGTGAAGGCAAAGTCCCTTTAGACTGAGGGCACTACATTGAAATAAATGAGAAAGATTCAGAATAGATCCATCAGCTCAAAAGCAGACATCCATTTGGTGATGTGGGCCAGCTGCAGCAGCAGAATTAGACTCCATGGTAATATGTTAACTGTGGCCCAGCAAATCCTTCACTCTATAATAACTACCAAGCCGATTGGTGCAATTAGGACGATAGAACCATATACTGGAAGAAGTTCAAGCAAACATAAAAATGAGGTGCCTGGTGAACATGCAACACAGGACAATATGGATTCTCAATAGCAGAAACAGCATGCTGACTGATTCTTGGAATGATAGGACTGCCATATGAGGACAGATTAAATCAACTCGATTTATATTCACAATAGCCTAGAAGATTGTGAGGTGATCTAATTGAAACTTAAAATTCTGAGTTAGGTACATTGGATGTGGATGCTTCCCCTGTTGGATTGTCTGGAACAAGGGTTCACAATCTCAGGTTGCAGGGGGCAAGACATTTAGAACAGAAATGAAGTGAGACTTTTTCACTAAAGGTTAATCTGTGGAATATCTTTCCAGAGAGGACTGCAGAAGCTACTGAATATTTTTAAGAAGGAGAAAGATAAATTTCTAGACACAAAAGGCAGCATGGGAAGAGAATGGAAACATGGTATTGAGACAGATAAATCATGATCATTTTGTTGGGCAGGATAAGCTTGAAGGGCCAAATGACCTACACCTGCTTCTTTTTTCTATGTTTCTATGTTTCATGCTGTTGAAAGACCAAATGGTCCCCAGAAGCTTTAGATCAAAGTTCTGGATTTCCATTACATCCAGTCACAAATGGTGGACAATTAAAAACTCACAGAAGGCCCTTTGAACATCCTTTTGACAGTCCAGCATATGAGTGCAGAACAGAAGTGTTTGTAACCATTATTAACCAAAAGATGATTGCATAATATTTTTCAGGCTTCCTCTGAGCACCATACCACTATAGATAACTGACTTTAGCCAATTTGATTAACCTCACGTGAAATCACAAATAAATTGAGTGCAGTGAATACAGAAAAAAATTGGGCATGACAATGTCCTGACTGTAATGCTGAACTTTGGGCTCTAGTACTAGATACGTTTCCACTTAATAGTTCCAGAATAGCATTAACACAACAAAATGGAAAATTGCCATGGTATGACTACAAAATGCAGGATAAGTCCAACTATCTCCTGCAACACCCTCTCCACTCCTCCAACTTTTCATCACTTGTTAATGTGTGAGAGTAGATTAATAATTGTAATTAGCAATAGTATCAAGATGGTTACATAGCAATAAACTGTTTAATTATGCCTAGTTTCGGTTCTACCCAGACCACTTGGCTCCAGGTCTCATGACAGTCTTGGTGCAAGCATGGCATAAGCATGTCAGGAGTATCATGGAGTACACTCCACTTGCCTGGGTGAGTGCAGACTCAGCAAGACTCAGGAAGTTCAACATCCAAAACAAAACAGTTGTTTGATCAACACAGCCTAAATATTCATTTCCTCCACTCTTGGTTCATTGTGGTAACAGAACATAGCATGTACAAAATGCACTGTGGCAACTCTCTGAAACTTCTTTAGCAGCACTCTGCAAATCTGTGATTTCTACCACACACAAAGCAAATGGTAGCACATTCAGGGGATCATCACCATCTGCAAATTACCCTTCAGGTGACATTTGAAAATATGTAGCAGTTCAACATTGCTGGGACTCCCTAACAAGACTGTAGGCCTTTATATGGGCATCATTCATCCAATAAAACAGTTCATTACCACCTTCTCAAAGGCACGTAGGGATTGGTAACAAATGTTAATCTTACCTGTTACGCGCACATTCAATGAATGAAAAATCTCATTAATTCTGGATTTATAAGTCTGAGTTATGGCCAGGATATTAGGGAAAGTGCTGAGCAGAGGTAGGTATTTTAACAATGGGTGGGAAGAAAAAAACTATCAAAAAATGGCTTTTAAAATTGGTCTTCCACACTCAACCGTCAGTCTGGGATTAATACTGAGAAAAAAAAATAGCATAAGGAAGATGAAAGCAAATAGATTTTCCCTTTTAACAAATACTATTATGGGTCTTCTTTATGCTTAACGTACCTCGTTTCGTTTTATGTCCAATCTACCTTGCTCGTCCAAAGAGCCTCTTCTCGATGATCCTGATTTCTCAAAACTGACACTCCTTCCATACGGACTTGTTAATGCCAGTGTTACATTTGCTATTGAAGCTTTACGAATTTCATTTAAATCTTGACCAGTTTGAAGCAAAGACATCTGCTGAAGTACCTCAAGTGGCTCTGTTTTGATTGAAATTACAGACAAGTGTTCTGAGATTATCTCTGGATTTACTCTGAATTCTGTGAGTTTCTTATGTGGTACAATGTTCGCAGGTACTGTTTCCTCAATATCCAAAAGCTCTGTAATTGACAAATCATTCAAAGCAATATGAACAATATCATCTATCTCACTTGTCAGTGTATGTGATGTCCCTTCTGCAGAAGATGAGTCAGATGGCTGTATTCCTTCAGTGATTTTAAGATCTGAGCTTTCTATTGTGGGAGCTGGCTGTTCTGCAGCAATACCAATATTTAACTTCTTTGTATTGGCATTATTAAAAGAAGGCTTAGCCGGGAAGCAACTAGTTGCTTCAGGGATACTTTGTAAGTCTTGCATTATATCTGCTACAATTTTTTCTGAAAGAAAACTTGATTGAGATTGACTTACTCTTTGAGATGGCTGAGTGAGCGATTTACGCAAAAGCACATCTGTAACATAAGAATAAATAGCAGCAACATCCTCTTTTGACAACCCTCCAGTGAACTCATTTAATGAAAGAGAACTTTCACTCGAAGTTTCTAGTTGAGTTGCTCTTTTCTGTTGTATTGCCTTTTTGTGTTGAATTAGCTCAGAGCTATATAGGTCCTTATTATGCTTACTTGAAATATTATGCAGAACTGTTTCAACTAAATGATCTGCATCTCTACTTACAGTTGAATAAGATGTATCATCTGCTAAAGTGGAAGATGAAGAAAGCTCTTTCTCTGTAACTTTTCGTGCAGATTTACCATGAGAACTAACTTTTCCAGAAGCTCGTGGTTTGCCAGGTGCTTGTTTCCTTAAATTACCTTTTTGAAAAGTTGCTTTTGGACTAGTGTCTTTTCCAGATGATTCACTAGATGAAGGGATAAGTAGAGAGGAAACAGAAGACTCAGGGCTTTGCTTTAATCCTTGCATAACTCCTGACACAATATTTTCTGAAAATAAATTTAATTGGGAAGACGATGGACTTGTTTTGTCTGATGATTCCTGCAAAAGTGAATCTATTATATGTGAGAAAATGGAAACCAATGCATCTGTTAATAGTTCTTCAGACAAATCATCAAGGGCAATAGAACTTTCACTTGAGTGCGGTTTATCATGTTCATGTGGCTCTGAATCCAGTTGTTTCTCATAAGGTAGAGAAGCCCACATATTACACAAAGCTGTTTGAACAAGGCTTTCTGCTTCACTGCTTCCAGTTGAAGTTGAAGAGACAGAAAGCTTTCTGTCTTCAAAATGTCGTGGACATGTGCAGGTGGAATCATATGTGTCTATATTTTCTGTAGGTGATGTCACAAAGGCAGTTAGTCCACACACATTCTCTTTGTCTGAGAGTTCTAATGGGCTTCTCTGCTTGTCAGGAAATTTACAGACATCAGTATCTGTAGGTTTGAATGGGCAGACACATGGCGGTTCGAAACTGCTTTCTAATTCTTGGAAAGTATTTGAAATAGCTGTATCTGAGAGCAGATTTAATTGAGTTTTTGTACTTTGAGCAGTTTCAACCATTGGAGCTTGTAAAATTGAATCTGTAACTCGTGACAAACTTTTCTCTCCTTCCATACATAATATTTTATGTAGTTCATCAATTGAAACAAAATTTTCATCATAACGTCTTTCATCACAAACCAGTGGTGTTGGGATCCATGATACAACAGTCTCTTTTCGTGTTAATGGGCACACTGAATCATAGTCAAGATCATCATCAGCTGAATATACATATTCCTTACTTTTCATCTCTTCTAACGGTATCCATTCTGATGTTGACTTGTCAATATATAACGTGTGTTTTTTGCACTTGATAATTTTCTGTACATTCTCTTTTGTTACTTGTTCTAGGAAAAAGTCCTGTAGTTCTTGCCTAGTGGTATCCTTTTTAAATGCATCTGCTTCTCCAGACCTGCATAATTGATCTAATTGGCTTTGATATACACTCTGCTTAACATAATCAGTGATAGATTTCAAGACATGGGGTTGCAAAACCACATCAATATTTTCAGCCAGATCAGGTTCTGAACAGGCAATTTTTACATCTTGCTTGTGACATTCACAGATTGTTTCTTCTTCCCCACAGATCTGTCTTTCACCTGAATCAGCTTGCGGAGAGAAGAAACTTGCTCCAATTTCTTCAATTGTTCCAGAAACAAGTTTTTCCACTCTGAGATCAGAAAATGATTCAGAAGATTCAGAAAACACAGTATCTGAAACTTGACATTTCTTTTTTTCATCTCTAATGAACTGTACTAATTTACTTGCCATATCTTCATCGAGTGAAACAGGTGTTTTAACAAATGGGCATACACCTGTTTCTTCATTTGATGGCTCTGAAGTGAATACTGCATCAACTATATTCTCAACCAATACTTCAGACATTTTTGTCAAGCCAGAAATGCCCGGCTCATAGTGACACACATCTTCTGGTGTTTCTTCAGCCATATTACTACTTTTACAGATCAGTTCATCAACTACTGGTGAAATGCTACTTGAATGTATCTTTTCACAAACTGATTCTCGTGGTAGGCTGAATGATATTCTCTTTTTACTTGTCTTTGAACTGCTAGATGACTGCCCACTACTGATTGTTGGAGCAGCAGTGTCTTTTGAACTAATATCAATTGATATTTCACTGCTGGTTGTACGTGATTGCATTTCATTTGAGGATGCAGAACAATTAATGATATGTTGAATCTGTTCCAAAACAAATCTGACAAGGTCTACTGAAATTAAGTCAAAATATGACGAAACAGGCTCGGTTGCAGAGTCTAAACATTTTCCCTTATGTTTCATTATCTTTTTAAGAACTACCTGATTTTGCATTAGTGGTTTTAAAGAAAGAATTTTCTTGGCTTGCTCAGTGACATTGCTTACAAAGTTAAGTGAAGTAAGCATACTGGCAAAGGACATGATTTGAACTGTCTTTGTGGCTGGTTCAACCAAAGTTTCATCTATGATTGAATCAACTTCCAATGAATCTGTACAAGTGTATTTCCTTTCTAACTCTTCAACAATGGCATTGACAAGTTCTTGAGAAACATCACTCACTTCATTTTTAAGTGGAACAAAACTTAATGTGGAATCCACCTTCTCAAGTAAAATATTAATCACTTTAAAAATAATATCTTTCAAAACTTCTGGAGTGATAATGGCCATAAGATTCCTTGGTGGAGGTGAAATTACTTTTCTTTCTTCTTCGATAATGTTTGTGATTTCCTGTGAAAACTTTTCATCACTTAATAGCTGTTGTAAGGCAAACTTTATGAGCTCCTCCTTCATAAGTTTTGCTGTCTCTGGTGCCTTCTGTTCTCTTAAATCTTTACGATTTGAGGCAAGCATCTCAGTTTTTGTCCGCAATATTTCATGAAGCCGGTTTGTGACTTGATCACCAAGTGCACTAACGTGCCTTTTTCCTTCACTTGGTATTTTGGTGTATTTTGCCACTTGACCTGATTCAGATTTTTGTTCTTTATAAGATGCCAGTGATTTTTTTATTTCATAATAAATAGCATTTAAAAAATCTGGAGAAGTAAGGCTTAACTGACATGACTGAGACACTGAGCTTGTCATTTCATTGAACAGTTTTACAAAACACTCAGTGAATTCGCCAGCAGTGTTTGACATCTCTGTTGACTTATGAGCACATATTTGCTGTTTTTCAGTCTCAGGCTTTTGTTCTAGTGAATGCAATGAAAGGCCAATTAATTTTTTGATATGATCCAAGACAGTTGCTGAAGTGTCTTCTGGAACAAGTTCAAGGCAAGAATCACTAATGACGTGAGGTTTATTACCAGCTTCTGATGTCTCTGAAATTTCAGCATCTGTTTTTTTTTGAGTCGAAACCATTTCTGAAATCTCACATTTGAGTTGACCTGTAAGCAATTTTACAAGTTTTTCATCAAGAAGGTCAAATGATTCTTGAATAGGTTTATCACCTTTTGAGTCAGGAGGATGTAAAGCAAGATTATCATCAAGTGTTTCTTGAACAGGTTTACTATCAAGGTGAGTAGGCTTCTGAACTGATTTACCTTTAACGGCAATTTTCTCTGATTTCTCATCCTTTATTA
>JARFYF010000112.1:65818101-65828371 GCA_030265395.1 Rhina ancylostomus | reverse complement strand
ATGTGAAGATCTTTCTCAAATATGGTAGAGTCTGTACTTAATGGATAATTCCCAAGATACAGATCAGTTGGGAATATAGTTAAATTAGACACATACCTAATGGTCCCAGCAAAGAGCATAGGTTCCTGTGGGATAATGGATAGCTTTCTTCGAAGATCATCCAGTCCAATATCACTAATCCTCACACCATCTATTGTAATGGCACCACTGGAAATTTCTACCAGTCGAAACAATGTCACTCCCAGGGATGATTTCCCTATTTATAAAAGATGATTCAGGATAAATTAATACTTGGCTAGTATGCACCTTCTGTGGGTTTTCATGCATAAAATGGCTCAATTTCCTAAAGCCTACAAGGGTGAGGCAGTAATAATTGTAACAAGAGGTCTGAGGGTGTAAATTTCCTCCTTTCCAGGCAGATGATAGTATGATTTTTCATGGGCTATTGTTTCATCTAGAAATGCACAGAAAATGGCTCTAATACACATACTTAACAGAAATGACAGGCAACCTTACCATAAGTCATTTCCAAAATGATTTAATTACTTAAATATTTGTTAAATCAATGAGAAGTTTCTTTCAAACTTTTAAATCGAGTTAGAACAGTAAAAACTGACAGCTCTATAATATCACACACTATGAAATTCTTCATTTTGTGTCCAATTCCTGATAAACATAAGTAAATTAAGATTTACAAAGCAAAACCATTTAGCATTAATGGTGAAGAAATGTAGTCCATAAAGACACTAAACACTGCACATACAGTCTATCTTTGCTAGCAACTGGGAAAATATTGCAGTCCAACACTGAAAACTTTGTAAATTCAGAGAAGCATGAAGTCATTTTCTGGAATTCATTTATTGAAGATTCAATATCCATAAGCCATTTTAATGGGATGTGTTGCTCCTCTCCTACCTCTCAATTATTTTCCATTTAATAATTAAGACTGAAAAAGGTATTTAAAGTTTTAGCACTAAATTAAAACGTTGTGCTATTTAAATTCATTTACTGGAAGTTGGTGTCACTGACAAGGCAAGGACTTAATGGAGAAAGTAGTGGTGAACCACCTTCTTGAACTTTTTCCGGCTGTGTGGTGAAAGTGTCTGTCCTCAGGACTGAGAGGTCTGAAGTTTCAGGATGTTCAGCCAGTGACAATGAAGAAAAATAAAAATATTTTAATGTCAAGATAGTGTGAAAATAGGAGTCTTCACTTGTTTGCTGGCATTCCTTGCAACTGCTGTCCTAATCTTTCTCAGTAGTACAGAGCACACCCGAGGGAGCTGAAGTCAAAAATCCTTGCCGAATTACTGCAGTGTATTTTGTTGTGCATGTTGCAGCCACAGTGCACCTGTGGTGGAGGGTGTGAACATTTAGGACGAGGGACTGGGAGCGATCATGGAGGTTCTTTTGTCCTGGATGGGGCTGAGAGTTTGGGGCCTTTACTCATCCAGTAAAGTCTGAACGAATGCAATTCCAAGCCTACCCCACTGTTCAATACGATCATGGCTGACCTGTCTCAGGCCTCATTTCCTCTTCAGTGCCTGTTCCCCAAAGCCCCTCATTCCTCTGATCTTTCAAAAAAATGAATCTACATCCTCTTTAAATGCCTCCATTGATCCAGCCTTCCAGGGTTGCATGTTCCAGAGATTCACTACCCTCTGTGAGAATTTCCTATGTACCTCAGTATTAAATGACTGGCTCCTAATCTTGTAACTATATCCCTACTAATGGAAACATCTCAACATCTACCTTGTCATGTCAGGATCTGATATGTCTCCATAAGATCACCCCTCATTCTTCTAAATTCCAAAAAATAGATCTAATTTCTTTAGCTGCTCATGATAGACAATCCTCTCATCCCAGGAATTAGCCCAGTGAATTTCTTTTGGATTGGCTCTGACAACAATGTAGCCTTTCTTAAATAAGGGGACCAAATCTGTGCCCTGTACTCCAGGTGAGGCCTCACTAGTACCCAGTACAATTGTAATGATACTTTCCCTTGCCCCTCCCTCTTCCCCCTCCTCTCCAATCCCCCCGCCATTTCTAAACTCTAACCACCTTGTAATAAAGGCCAATATGCAACTTATCTTCTTGACCACTGACTGCACCTTTTGCAATTTGTGCACGAGAATAGAAAGGCTTTTGGAAATGTGCTTCATTTAAATGACTAAATAATTCAAGTTAGTATTGCAAAAATTATTAATTTTCAAGTGTGAGCCACTTAAAATGTAAGTTGAACAACGTAAAATACTCAGCTCTATCATAATAGAAAATTAAAAGCACAATAAAAGTAACAAAGAAATATTGCATGATATGAAATTTAAATGTAGCAAACATGATTAAGAAGGAAATCACGCAAGTATCTCTCTAAGCTTAATCTATTAGGAATATCCTTATCTGTGAAGTACTATGGGCTCTGTGGATCAAAAGATTATTTTATAATTTTATATAAAATATGATGTTATAATTGCACATCAGCATACCATTCATCTACTATACTGTTTTCAATAGATAATTAACATGCTAATAGTAAAATATATTACTTTTAATAATTTAGTCAGTGTCACAACTCTACCTGAAAATCTAGACAAATCTCTTTACACAATTTCAACATTCTCCAAATTAAATTTATAAATAGCAGAAATGAGAACAAAAATACCTGATCCTGTTCTTCCAACTATTCCAATCTTTTCCTGAGGTTTGATGGTAAATGTAACTTTCTTTAGTACAAGCGGTAGGTTGTCACGGTAACACATTTCCACTTCATGGAACTGGATTTGTCCTTCTTGAGGCCAGTTGAGAGGAGGTGCCATCTCTGGAATATGAGATGGTGCTTCTGATTCCAAATTCTAAAAGTGAAATAGTATGTAAAATATAACAATATCAAACTGTAAGTTTCCTGACAATCACATAATAAATGGTTTCCTAACAAATGTAAATTGCAGCTACTGTATACCCAAAATAATAACATCAAATGCTGGAAATATTCATAATAGGTCAGGCAGCATCTGTGGAAAGAGAAAAATTTTTCAGGTTCTGAGGAAGGACCTTCAACCCAAAATGTTAAGTTTATTTCTTTTCCACGGATGCTGCCTGACCTGCTGAGCGTTTTCAGATTTTGCTAATTCTATTGATGGTGAGGCAGGTGTAATGATTTGGAAGATGTTACATTATTACTCAAAAGGTACCTCTGATCAGCACCTTAAAGGTTCAACTTGGAAAAGGCGAATAAAAAGATACTGCACAATCATACAATTGAAAATTCACCATTAAAATTACATTACTCTTCAATGGAAAGCAATTCCATGTTAAAATATTCCGTCAATCCATTACATCATATAGCCTTCTGGGTTTATAGATTATAAGTTCATCTTTGGAGGGCAGCATTGAACAAGTTATGGTAGCAGCAACAAGCTGTACTTCACATCCAAACTTCAGTTCCCTTGACATTCAATAAGATCATGGCTGGCCCTGTGCTCTGTCCACTTTCCCACCCAGTCCCAACATCCTCAGATTCTTTTCAAGTCCAAACAAGATTTGACCTCTTGATTATTTTTCACAGTCTAAATACAAGAAGTCATGATTAGTGCAACAATACTTACCATTATGTAATGTCTGATCCTTTCTACAGATGTGAATCTGGCTTCTGATTCTGATGCCAAGCGGACCGTAAATTGAAAAAGTCCTGTCAGCTGATTGAGAACACCAAAAGGAAAATTAAGAGAAGTTATTCTTAGGTTTATTGACTAATTTCATTTCCTTTCTATTATTTTATTTAACTAAAACACACAATTCAATTTCATAATTTAGAAAAGCAATCTGTTCTGAAAAAAATGAATGAGATAACATTCTGGATACTACATAAGTACTGTTCTCTACCATGGTATACTGCAGGATGTTGTATAGAAACCTATTTCTTATTTCCTCATGCTAAGAGTTCCTCATTTCTGCTATGAGGAAAATAAGATGAAAGATACAGGTTCAGGACATCAAGAGTGTTAAATGAGAAAGTTATACTGTATGTACTTGGTACTAACCTTGAATTTTAACACACTGTAGGTTGTAAGTGGAAAGGAAAACTAAGGGCCCAAAAAACATTAATTCATGTCCTTGGAAAAGAATAAGAGGCAATGAGTCCCCCAGGATAATTTATAATTTTTGGGTGTGGTGATAAAGCAGATGATGGATGCCTGGTAATCACATAATAAATGTCTGGATACCTGAAGTTCGAGGCCTGGAAGATTTGAACTCCAGGCCTGATTTGAATAGCCTGAAGTTGAGGCCAGTGGCAATGATGTCAACAAAACAAGGGTGAGAGTAGGAAGTTCGAGGGAACTGAAGACTCCTGCAAACAGTTACTGGCAAGGTAAATAAGAAAGGTTAGGGGAGAAAGAAATATGAATGGTCAGAGGCATGGGGATGGAGGTACCATGTGGTGGTGGAGAGAGGTGGTGCCCAGGAGGCTGCATGTATCTTTACAGAAATACCACCTGACCCACAAGGAATCTGAAGAAGTTATTTCAACCTTGCCTCACCTCTTCTGGCCATACTGCAGACTCCAACAATATAAACTTGTATTGATTACTATGCATTAAGAGATACTATGGTATTCCCTCAGAAACAAAACAAAATATTATCCACTCTTCTTCTTCTTCCCGGTAAACAGTGACTCATAACAAGTTCTTTTCTGGGGAAAGCAATTCTAATGTACCTTACCCTAATTGCAATTATTCACAAGTGAGCTTTATTCAGTTATTTATGGATGTGGGCATCACTGGTATTTAATGCTTAACCCTACATGAATTGTTGAGGTCACAATGAGCTGGCACCTTAAAGCTCTGCAGCCTGTACAGTAAACGGACTCCTGTTAGGCACAGACTTCCAAGATTTTGACCCTACTATATTGTAGGAATAATAAGATGGTAAAGAGTTTGGAGAGGAATTTGCAGATTCCAGTATTTGCATACTTACACATATCAGTGCATGTTGGTGAAGTTTATTCACCAGTGAACAGAGGGGGAAACTGATCCATACTTCACTCAATGTTCAGTCATGTACATTTCAAAATGGCCCAGTGAATGATAATCAAAATCAGGATCCCTATTTAATTTTGCTTTTCAACAAATCAGGACATTCAAGTTGAAATTTTAAATTGTTATTGTAAATTAAACTAGAACAGTAATGCCGAAAGATTGGATTGGAAGGCTAGAGGTGTGCTACATATATTGCTGGCACCCTTTAAACATACCTACTAAGGATTATGTGATGAAACAGGATCTGTGCCGGTCCAATAGAACCATACCAATTCACCACAACTAGAAACACTTTGCTGGGCACCAGTGACTGGAGGGCATCAGCCTTAAAAGCACACTCTCCATAGCGAGTATACAGCAGCAACACATAATAATGTTTGCCGATGACGAGGGGCAGATTTCAGGACAGAGGCAAGAGCTCCCTGATTTTCAGCAAGGACATCAAAGACTTGGCAAATGGAATAAATGGCTGGAGGGAGGCCCCGAGCTCAGGGATGCCAACAGACCTACCAGGACCACCACATAGAGCCTGGAGGAGATGACTGGTGCTGTTGACCAGTAATGAGGAAGCTTGTACAATAGCACAGTGCCACAAAAATTCCATGATTCCACACAATACAGGTGATCCACACATTTTATGGGGGTGGGGTGGGGTTATGTTCCTACAAAAAGGTCCATATAATGATTTTTGTAATGTGAAAATGTGTAACCTGTGCAAGAAATGGAAGTTGAACAGAAATAAATCATTTATTAATTTAATCTTTTTCACATAAATTTCATAACAGTGAAATTTTTGGTAGTGATTTTTTAATTCTGTAATGGGTAAGTTTCTGTTGGCCAAACTGCCATAATGCAGGGTATGGCAAAGGTTTACATGAATTACCATGCACTCATTTACACACGCATGCATATGCTGTTAATCACAGAAGCTGCTACTCTATCAACATGCTCCACTCGCTAATCTTGTTTTACACCAGGTCCTGCCTTCACTCCTCCATTCTACCTTCCACTACCTACACTTAGTCTCCAAATGTAGGATAATGAAAGTTTCTCAATCTCCTTCTCAGGCTAAAAGACTGCCAAGACGAGGAAGGCAGTCACCCACATGAGAAGGTAGCCCTCTTGGATGTAGGATCTCTCTAGGTTGGAGGAGATCACCCTGTCATTAATGTGGCATGGAGGTCACCAAATGCCAAGCTACCTCTGGAGCAAGAGGTACCTGCAATCTTCCAGAAATGCTCTCTTGCATTGTTTCATTGCTATTACTGCATCATCTGTGATTTGATCAACAGAAGATACCATTACTACCCGCTAGCATCACTGTAAATGTCCATTGGCTGGAGCTTATGAAAACAACTACTACTTATGATATTGAAGGGTATGAGGGAAGGTGTCCTATTTTCCTGCCCAGGGCAAACATCTATTAGAACAGAAGGGGTGGGATGAACAGGACAGGACACTGGTGGAAGTATAGCAGTTGGAGGAGACACTAGAGGAAGAGGAGAAGTAGGGTAATGATCTTGATGAAGAGCACAATGTTATTATGCCTGACTCCCCACAGCAGCACCTAAGAGACTTGCACTACAAAGGATGAGCTGATAACATTAAGGATGTATATCACTGGGAAATACACAAAGCAGTAGCATCTTAAGTCTGGCACCAGGGCATATGGAATCTGGTATGGGTGTTTGCGGGAAGGGTGGAGTGAAAAGTGGAGGAATGCACCCGGATTGCTCAAAGGGCTCGGCTGAGGGCCACAATTAGCATGTTTTCATGATAAAGTAGATGCGAATGCAAACGGAAATGATCTGTGTGGCTAAATGCAAAAAAGCCCATTCCCGTGCTCTCCCAGGAGGCTTAGCAGAGCAAGAAGACCATGTCCTCTTCTATTTATCAAGCTGTTCTGAACCAGATGTTTTACAACTTTAACATTGTATTTAAATCCAATATGGGTTTCAGACTATATATGCATACCATTACAAGGACCCGTTGTAATCCACATCCATACTACAGCGTACTCCCACCTTTGCCTTGGCTCAGACATCGCTGAAGTCAGGGCAAAAGTAACTTAAATTTCTTCCCTGTACAATCATACCACTAACGTTGTCAACTTAACCCATTTGCATTGATTGAATCAGCTACTTTCTTACTACCATGCTATACTTGCTTTTATCCACTTTTATGTCTGGCTGAAACCCAAATCTGATCCCTCATTCTACCTCTGCAAACTTGAAGTCATTACCAGAACAACATCTGCAGTATAGATTGCTGCCGGTGTTATCACTACTGAGGCACCCATTGAACAGGCATGTCAGCTATATCCTCAGGAAAAACAAACTTCTTCTTCGCTTAAACATACCCTGTGGAGTTTGGAAAATGTTTGAGTAGCCTGCAGTCACTTTCTGAAGTTCACTCCTAAGACATAAATCACTGCTGAGTTTGTAATAACACACACACAAACACAATTTCATCTATTCAGTTGCATGCTTATTGACCTATTCTCATTTGTCCTCCACCTACATGTATACCTCCAAGATGCCTGTGCTCCTCCAATTCTATCCTATTAATTATGCGTAAATTAAAATGCTCCACTATTACCAACAGTGATTTCAGCTGTCGAGACCGTAAGCTCTGAATTTCCCCCCAAAACCTTCCATTTCCTAAACTGCTCCTCCAACTTCTGTTGTTTTTGGTCATCCTTTATAATTTCTCCTCATGCTAATCAGTGTCAAATTTTGCATGATGATGCCCATGTAAAAATGCTTTGGAGTATTAAAGACCCTATATGGATGCAATAACAACCCTAGAGTTGTGTTTTGTTGTTAATCATACTCAAAAACGTGCAGGTCGGGTTATAATTGGAATTTACCTGGACTGTATGGGAGATGGCAAGTCCTGCATAGGCTGGCGAAATCCTTCCATGCATGAAAACCATCATCGCTGACACTATAGTGATGAGTATAATACTAATGAGGTCAAGGCGTACAGCCAGCCATCGCATTCCACAGCTGAATAGGAAATGTGGGCCTTGATTACAGTCCAGTAGCTCTTGATACCTGAGGAAAATAGCAGCAGCAGAGCTAGGAGCTTGTACATCTGATTTTTCAAGACTGTGTATGTATTGCAGATGTACACCTAAAGTAACTTGTATTAATCAATAGCTTCAATGCTTATGTGAGATATTCCACCACCAGATGTCAGCAGTGTTGTTTATATTCTTTCATTTACTGACTGCTCATACATCTGCCAGCACAAAAGCTGGTATTACAAATTACGAAATAGTTACACAAACTGTATTCGTCTTAAGAGTATTCATTCTAACCCTATTTTTATTTAGTCTGACAATACAATGTGGTTTTTCGGTCTTTAGACGTTTTACAAAACAGAAGTTTTAATTATTGTTATTGGGTTTTCATAACTTAATGAAAAGTTTATTGATCCCAAACTTCTGCAAACTGCTAATGCTTTGAAATATTAGATTTGTTATCACAAGAGTAAAAAGAATGTACATTTACATAATGCGTTTCGTATCACCAGAGCAACTTAAGGCAAAATGAAGCAATTTCTCTCATTTTCATCACTGGAGTTCACAGATACATTGTAAAGCTTTCACCCACAATACTAGTAGGCTTTTCAACCCATTTCTTGTGCCCTCTGACCATATCCCCACTTGTGCACATTAAGTTCCATTAAATGTGGCAGAATGCAGCACACTTGGGATCAGTTACATTGTGCCAGGCTAGAAAGGTACACAGATATACTTCATGCAAATCTTAAAGAAGTAACTAGGAAAGGCTCCCCACCCCCCCCCCACAATTTACAATTAAAATCATGCTTGAATTTCTACACCTGTAAGCACATCCATAAGCAAGTACATATGTATACAGGTCTATAAATAGATCCCCCAATACCTTATAGTTCAGAAAGTGCAGGTTTCATTGCCAACTCATGCTGTCAGTTGACCTCAGCTATCAAAGAAGCCTGGATGTTAACACGGGGTTAGGGTTTATACAAGTAAGAGAAGAAAGCAAAGCTTTTGTCCTCTAGAAGTTAAGCTGAATGAGATGTTTGCTTTCAAGTGAGGTGAGGAGATCTGAATGTAGATTCAGCAGCACATACCAAATACCACCAATCTATGATCTGAGAGAGGGCCAAGGACTACTCACTCCTGTTCCTTCTGACCCACTTAGCTTATCCTCACGGCTACTCTCAACTCACTTTAGCTGAAGCTAGCAAAACATAGCTTCCAACTATTAAATCTTAAAAAGCCTCATTTAATATTAAAGTTTTCCATTCGACTCCTGAGAGTGGATTGGCTGCCTGTCTATTGTTCTGCTCCCATGAAACCTGAAATAGCAAAGGGGAGTCAGTTGACTGGAGATAAGTTTGAGATTTTACGAATGTTGTCACTGGGTAGATTCAATTGGAACTTATTGTGTGTTAAATTTCAATCAGAACATGACCTTGGAGCTCTGAGCTTGAAAGGGAAGCTAGGATTTCCATTCTTGATTAATACGTAAAAATAAATGCAAGTGCAATTTCAAGTAAGAACATAGAATGCTTGAAATGCTTGAAATTCAGGGAGCATCTACGGAGAGAGAGAAACAGAGACAACAGTTGATGGTCACCAGTTCTGATGAAAGGTCATTGACCTTAAACATTCTCTGTTTTCTTTCCCACTCCTGAATACCACCTGTGCCCTCACTGTAAGCTGTAGTTACTTGTGAGGAGACCCAAGGAGTAGTAAATTTTGCCCTTTTACAGGTTTGTCACTGATAGTAAAAACTGTTGTAAATGTAAAATGGAAACAAAAATTCATGAAACATTCTCTCACTCTCCAAGGGAGAGCTGCCTGACCTGCTGAGAATTTTCAGCTTTTTATTGTCCGAGTGATAATATTGATACCTTTTCTCATTCTATCCTCAAATAAAATTCAATAAACTTTGCATAGTTCCTATCCAGAGGGCTTTATTTGCAATTTTCTTGCTTTGACACCTTTCTGGGTCAGCTTTTTCCCCAATATGAATTCCTATGCCCACAGTTGTAAAGGGAAATGACTGTGCAAACTGAACCTCTCAAAATCATTTTCTCTGATGAAAGCCTCAGTTTTGCATCTCCAAACATTGGTTACTAATGCAGATGCATTCCAATTCTTCACTTATCCACTACCATGTCTTCTAACCCACTTAACCTGAAGCCTATAGTTGGTCTCAACTCTAGAGGAAGTACTGTATAGG
>JARFYF010000112.1:65733593-65751632 GCA_030265395.1 Rhina ancylostomus | reverse complement strand
AAATTTACCATCTCCTTATTTGTGCCAGCACAACCTACAGTCATCTGAAGAAGAGTGAAGATCAAGAAACCAAACCTGGCAGAAAGCTCATACTCTACCACGCAGCAGCCATCTATGCCCTCCCTTATGCATCTGACACATGGACTACTTACAGCAGGGAACATTAAAGGCAATAAATATATGGGAATGCCACCATCTTTCAGTCCCCTCCAAATACAGAAGTTAAGTAAATATATTGTTATTCCTTTATTGTTGCTAGGTCAAAATCCTAGAATCCCCTAACTGGTAACATAATGGTTGTACTGCTGTAGTTCATAAAGGCAGCTAATTACCAACATCTCAAGGACAATTAGATATGGAAATTAAATACTGGACTTGCCAGTGACATCTATTTTCACAAACAAAAGCACAAATTAACATAATGCAGTTGCCTGTGTATCCAATATTGACTTATTTATTCCAATAAAACATATTTCTATATCAGATTTGACAACAAAATACTAGAACAGTAAATCTTAGCCAATACATCTGCCTACTTATGCACTTCGCTATCGACTGCTCCATTATGAATGGCCTATTTCCTACATTGTCTCCTTGCATGGCATACATGCAATACGAGATTTCAAAATTTATTTCTCCAGTATCATTGAAAACTGTGCATAATGTTAATGAATTTAACTTGCCACTTTCTACTTACTGTATGTAACAATTACATTGATATTATACAATCATAATATCATAGATAGGGTATGAGATGGATCTGACAGGTAAGGTTAAGGAAAATCCTAAGAGGTTCCATAGCTATATAAAGAGTAAAAGGGTGGCTAGGGAGAGAGTAGGTCCCCTCAAAGATCAGCCTATGGGCCGACTATGTCTCCAGCCACAGAGATGGGTGTCGTTTTTTTAACAAATATTCTTGGTGTTTACTGAGGAGAAAATCATGGTTGCTCAAGAGATAAGGGAGACATGGAGATGTTTTGGAGAACATTCATATTACCAGAGAGGAGGTGTTTGCAGCCTTAAAGCGCATTAAGGTGGATTAATCCCCAGGGGCTGAGTGTGTCCTTGGACTTTGTGGGATGCTGGAGAAGAAATTGTGGAGACCTTTGTGGAGATATTTGCTTCACCATTAGTCACTGGTGAAGTTCTCGAAGACTAGAAGGTGGCTAATGTTGTTCCGTTGTTTAAGAAGGATAGGAAGGACATATGAGGGAACTACGGGCCAGTCAGCCTGACACCAATGGTGGGGAAGTTACTGGAGGGAATTCTGAGAATCAGGGTCTACTAGCATTTGGATAGACAAAATCTGATAAGGAGGAGCCAGCATGGCTTTGTGCGTGGAAAGTCATGTTTGACAAATCTTTTAGATTTTTCTGAAGAGTTAACCAAAAGGGTAGATAAAGGTAGGGCAGTGGATGTGTCATTGAGTATAGGAGTTGGGACATTATGTTGTAGTTGTATAAGTCGTTGGAGAGGCCGCACTTGGAGTACTGTGAACAGTTTTGGTCACCCTGTTATAGGAAAGACGTGGTTAGACTGGAAAGAGTGCAGAGAAGATTTACGACAATGTTGCCAGGTCTATAGGGCCTAAGTTATAGGGAGACGTTGGCCAGGCTAAGTCTTTATTCCTTGGAATGTAGGACAATGAGGGGCAACCTTACAGAAGTGTTTAAAATTATGAGAGGCATAGATAAGGTGGATGGTAACAGTCTTTTCCCCAGGGTAAGGGAATCCAAAATTAAGGGGCAATGATTTAAGGTGAGAGGGGAAAGATTTAAAAGGGACCTGGGGGCAACATTTTCATGCAGAGGGTGGTGAGTATATGGAATGAGCTGTCTGGGGAAGTGGCTGGGGCAAGTATAATAGTATCATTTAAAAGCACTTGGACAGATACATGGAGGAGCAGGGCTTAGAGGGATAATGGGCCAAATGGAGGAAATTGGGACTGGACGGGTGGGCTGAAAGGCCCGTAGCCTTGCTGTAATGCTCTATGACTCTAGGGTTCTAATGCCCATGAATGAAGATATCTGGTACTTTGCTTTGATCATTCTGAACAGAAGCTATACAGCCTAACAATATGAACTATCCGGCAAAGAAATGCCTTCCATTACAATCTGTTAAATACTAAACCTTGGGAACATGAATTTGAAGAAATCTTACAAAATATTTGTGTTCAAAGTGAATGGCTTAACTTCAGGAATCATTCTGAAATCACATTTTCATTGCTAATCAGACTATATTTGAAGCATTCATTGATAAACACCAGCTAACGCAGATTCTGGAGACCCTCCTTTTATTTCTACATATAAACCAGGTAGAGAGTTTTCAGCCTGCTTTCAAGAAATAAAGTCCAGAAATAGCCTTAATGGGTAAATACACAATATAAGAAAATTTGGGATTAAGGAATGTTCAGAGAAATTTTGGTGCTCAGAGCTATTGTAGTAAGGTTTTAAGCATTTTCTCTTCTCTATTATGAAAGGAGGCATAATTTCAGGGTCATAGAGTTCAGGGGTAATCTTTTATCTGGGAAATCAGCAGGAAAGCTTGGAGCAAGCAAATCTACTGATTGCTAAAAGACTTAAGCAAATAAAAGCAATGGTATGATATAACTGGTCCAAAATTTATTAAATTAAATTATGTCCAGCCATAAATAGAACAGTTATTTTGCTCACTCTGAGCTCAAGTTATATGACCTAACAATCTCTTATTTAACTATCCAGACAGAGAAATGCCTTCCATTATAATCAGTTATATAAAAAACCTTGGGAATAGAAATTTGAAGGAATTTTGCAAAATATTTGTATTTCAGATGGAATGGCTTAACATAATATTGGCTGCTATATTTTTGTCAAGATGAGCAAGAAATGAGATTAAAAATAATTTAATTGGATTTCACACATTAAAATGGAATAAGTGAGAGCAATTTCATGATTTGCATGTGTGAAAATATCTGAATAAGATAATAAAAGTACTTAATCCTCCATGTCGACACAAAATTACAAACTAGTATGGGTGCTGCAGTGATTTACTTCACTTATGATGCTTGTTTTGTGAATATTGCAACTTTACAAAACACTGGTTAGACTGCACTGGGAGTATTGTGTGTCGTTCTGATTGTCATACTGTGAGAAGGATGTGGTTGCATTGGAGACAGTGCAAAGGAGATGGACCAGGATGTTGCCTAGACTGAAAGACTTTAGTTATGGGGAGACATTGGATAGGCTGAGCATGTTTTCTCTGAAGCGAGGGAGGCTGATGGGTGGCCTGATAGGATATATAATTATGAGAGGCACAGATAGGGTAGATGGTCAAAATATTTTTCCATGATAGGGGTATCAAAAAGAAGAGGGCATAGATTTAAGGTGAGAAGAAGGGATTTTAAAGGGTATCTGAGGGGTAAGATTTCTACACAGAGAGTGGTTGATATCTGGAACACGCTGCCAAGAGGAGATGATAGAATCAGATACAATTGCTACCTTTATGAAACATTTAGACAGTTAATTAAATAGAAGGATATGGTCCTACTATAGGCAAATAGGATTAGTGTAGATGGACAAAAAAGTTGGCATGGATATGGTGGGCTAAAGGGCCTGTTTCCGTGCTGTATGACTTATAGCACATCAATAATAATCATTCATTCAGTAGTTAAATCAAGTTATGAACAATGCTCAAGTCTTATGATCTATAACAGTACAAACAGTGAAACTATTGAACATGCTTTCAGAAATTCCAAAACTATTTAAAGTGGCAGAGTTATTAGTGTTATTAATAAACCACTTGTGTAAACTTACAGCCGTGGGATCAGAATTGAAACAAGCCTCAGCCTTTTCCATGTAAGACTAAGTGGTTGTTGGAGAAGCAGATCTGTCTCCACATCTGTTTTCTTACGTTTCCACAATGTGATCAGAATCAATTGGATCTGCAGACACTGCCCTCTGTTGTATCACCATTGGCACCAATGCTGTTCACATTGCAACAATCACAGACCTAATAGCAAGGTCACAAAAACATAAGCAAGTACAAATCACAATGGAAAAGGCAATTGGTGAAGTGAAGAGCTAAAAACTACAAATGTTGGAAATTTTAAATAAAAACAGAAAATACTGTAAATATTCAATAGGTCAGAGCATCTGTGGAGAGAGAAACAGAGTTAAGTGTTGAAGTCATGACTTAACAGGGTTAATCAGAACTAGAAAAAGAAAAGTAAAAACAACATGTTTTAAGTTGCAGAGAAAGGAGAGGGGTGGAGAGAACAAAGGGAATAATAGGGTGAAGGCCAAAAAAGATTGAATGATGTAAGTGGTGCTGGTGCTGAAAGATGTAACTGGTGCCTCCTCCTAAAAGATTACCTGCAATTGTGAATTGCAGGTGATCTGTTAGGAGGAGGTATGAATAGGAGGAGATGAATGAGAACAGAGGAGACAGAAAAATACTTATGCTGGAACAGATAACCCACTTAGCAGAAAATCTCTGTTCAATTCTTAAGGGTGACCCTGTGCTTGAGAAATGCTTAAAGATATTAGGAAAGTTAAAGGACAAACGGACATGAATGGATAGCCTTTCCAGAGAACCAGAAGAATACAGTGGATCAAATAATCCCCTTCCATATTGTAAAGTATGATGATGAATTTTTATTTAACAGACATTAATCTAGATTCAGGCATAAAGGAATTCACATTAATGTGTCAAGGTAAAATGTACATTACCTTTGGTTGTACAAAAATGGTTGCAATACTTACATTAAACTTCAGAAACAGAAATACAACTCTCCATACCCGAGGCCCAAATTGCAGCTTACTATTTTAGGTTCAGTATTAGAGGGACAATGTTGTTGAAAGTTTGCTAAAATGCATTTTAAAAAATGGAATTTGAAAGGAAAAGGATTTGTAGAATAGATTGCTCTTCCTTGGAAAGTACTTTCATTGATCATAAATTTTACTAGCTATGCCTTGTACATGAAGTTCAATCGTTCTTGCATACAATGTTAAAATAATATTGTTGTATTTTGATCAAGAGGTATTTGGTGTTAATTTATATTATGTGTCACAAAGAATTTTACTTTATAAGGTGCTGACTTCCAGAACCAAGCTATTTGGACTTTTATTTAGGTCATGTATCTGGAATAGAAGCTTTTTCAGTATCAGGCTTCATTTATATCAGATTAACTTGAGGCAATGCAGGCAATGCATTAGAGGAGATTTTGGGCCTGAAACTGACAGAAAGTGAGGGATTTACCTATCTAAAGTATTTGTCTGTTCCCTCATGCTGAATTCTAAAATAAGACTATCCCATATCAAAACACTATTTTGTATAACTTATTCGTGAATTAGCTAGAAACTGCTAGTATTCTACAAATAAATGCTACCCAGCTCAGGATTCCCTTGAACTTGCCAACAGCCCATCCCCAGTGATTTCCTAACTGCACTCTGATATTGGACTCTTCATGTTTCCAGCAGGAAAGTACAAACTAGCAGCAATTTCTACTTTCATGTTGGTTTGATGTGACACAGGAACATGACCTTAATTCTGATGGAAAGGAAAGACTATGAAGCACTGGGAATGTTTTACATTTATTTAATTGGTGTGTTTTCTTAAGTATAATTGTTTTAAATGGTTTAAACCATTTAGTATATTTTAAACAATTTCAACCATTTCATTGATTCATAATAATTTTTGAATATTTCCAAATGTTAACAAAATTCAAAAACATTCAAAGTTTTTGACAGGTTTGTGGTGGAGGTTGCATTGGTTAATCACTGTCAAAGCTTTTTTAACACTCATTGGCAGGACTTGCTTGGCATGATGGCATTATATTGCACAGGATCTGGAGGGACGATCGAGGATTGGACTACTACTTACCAAGCAAATTGATAATGGTGGAGCTGCAGGAGGAGGAGTAGGACATTCTGGCCCTCGCGGTTGATCTTTTAATTCAGCATTACTTTGCTGTGATTTGTGTATTTTTAATGGATTGTTGATGGACTTGGCACTAACTACATATCTTTTGGTGTCCTTAATATCTAAAAATCTATCTCTGTCTGCAAATATACTAAGCGGCTGAGCTTCCACAACTTTTTCGGTAGTGAATTCAAAAGCTTCAATACCTTTGAGTGGCAACATGGCAGCAAGGCCTGACCCAATATTTCTAATCACAGGAAGCAATATGTAGGGAGGAACCCTTGGTATGAAAATATCACTCGGTTCATTCACTTACAGAAATGTTAAAAAAATTATGTACAATTAGCCTTTGTCTCTGTTTTATCTCCAGCTTCCACCAGCCAACAGAAATACCCACTGATGGCAAATGTAAGACAACAGTATCCAGTACACATAATGCTGGGTTTCTTGTTGTGGTCTCTGGGTTACCCAAAGGCTTGATTAGATATTGGATAATAAAGGTACTTTCTGTTTGGATGGAATATGATATTAATTTATAGGAGGAATAAATGGCCAGGAGACTTAGAAAATATCTTGCAAAGACCAAAAGGCTATTAAAGATAGCTTTAGTAGATGCAATGTTCTTTCAGCACAAGCAAAATTAAGAATTACAAGACCCAATACCCAAAGCAATGATCTCCATACCCTGAACAAATTAGCATATTTATTTGCTGGAATGTGATACTTTGAAATGGAGTTGCATAAATCATCGTGTGACATGATAATAATGCACAGGTTATTGGCAAATGTGTAATATCAAATGAGATAACTTTTAATTTTGGAAGAAGTTAAGGTACTTTATATTGTTGCATCTTCTTCCCCTCCGCCATCAGATTTCTGAATGGTCCATGAACCCATCAACACTACCTCATTATTCCTTTTTTTGCATGATTTATTTATTTCATAATTTATAGTAATAAATTACTGCTGTACTGCTGCCACAAAACAATAAATTTCACATCATATAAGACAGTGATATTAAATCTTATTCTGAAATTAAATAAGTATTATCTATTGCTCTAATATGAAATAAAACACCATAGTTGAGCTTGTGCACTTTTGATGAATTGTTGATGTACTTTGACCTTGGGTAAAAGAGGAAGTTACGGAGAAAGTGTTTATGCTGTTAATTATGTCACTGTATGTTTGACTGAGACCTTTAGGTCATTCTGTCATTGCACATCCTGAGAAGTTGGAAAGTAAGGAAACCAACTTCTTGACTTCCCACACCCAAAAATAACTGATTTCAATTTTTCTCAATTTAATCTAGTTTTCAATCCAAAAATCCACTAAACTAACACAGTGACCTGATTTAATGGCTCAGAACTTGGTGAAATGAAAGTTTGTGTCAAGCAGCGTGAACTGATCTTTTATCCTTGTGCTTCAGATTAGAATATGTTTGTAAACCAATGTATTGGAGACAAATCTGAAAAATGGCACAGCAAAATCAGCACCACATTTAAAATCTTGTGGATATTCTGTCCAATAATTTATCACTGTAAAAGATTAAATCTATAGATGAGATTGTAAAGGAGTAAATTATAAATAAGGAAATAAAATAAATTACAGTGGAAAGAGAAATAGGAAAATAAAAAGTAGGAAATATAAAAAGTGAATGAATAGAGTTAGGGAAGAGACAAGAGAAGAGTAAGAAAAATATGGTTAGAAGAAGGAAGCTTTTCAAAACAGTTGTGTTTGGGAATTATTGTATTAGTCCTTCACAAGTTAATGAGTGCAGCTGTGTGAAGGTATACATTATTTTCCAAATGCCAAACTTATTTTCTTAAGGAGATCATATTGGTATTTCTAAGCATTTTCCAACACTAGCAGGTGCATAGATGGCAAAGGCTATATGAAACTATTGCCATGGTGAATAAAAAACCTATGGAAATAATTCACTACCTGCTGGAGTGAAACTCCACAACCTCTCTGGCTCTCCAGTATTGAATTCCATGTCAGGATGACAAATCAAGTCATTAACAGGGCATTATAAACAAAATACCAACATTTGCTAGCAGAAAAAACATTCCTCTTTATTTATGGAAAAACTGCAATTCCGTGACAAAGCAATTGATTTCATTGCAGGAGCTTACAGGTGGATTGAATTTTTCTCAAGAGTAAACTGTCCACCATTTTTTTTGAGAATTGGAACACAACTCTCATTTTTTTGCCACAAATTACAGTTTTTTGTTGCAGAGGTACAAACAACACATACTGTTAATTTGCCATTATGCTTTCAGAAATTTCTGGACAATTGACTTTATAATGCATTCACTGTCCTTAAATACCTGCACTGGATATTTATGTCTCCATGCAGCTCTGTCCTCTACCTTCATTACTATTTCAAAATCTTGTTTTGGAATCTTGTTTTATTAATGAGAAATGTGTTCTCAACACAAAGTTAACAAAAAAGTTAGCTTATTTGTAGTTGACTCTAAGAGAAAATATTGTCTATTCCGTGTTACGTAGAGCCCTTAAATTCAACTGTTTAAAGGATTTGACTGTTTGTCCCGTCGTTCACTAGGTTCTAGATTCTATGTTTATCCGTTATCGACATACTTCTCGTAATTTGTGGCACAATTGTTTTCGACCTGATGGGTGGGTGAGCAGGTTGGGGGCAGATCTCACTGAGCATACCCTGCTCCACCTTACATTTACACGACATCAGAATTTATGCGAAAATCAACGATTCGTTTTGTGGCTTTGCCGCACATCTTTTACCAACAAACAGCTGCGTCAATAAATTGGCCATTGTAACTGGCTTAGTCCACTGTGCACACTCTAATTAGAAATTCAGGGATATGTGGAGGAATTTATTAATAGGGAGACTGGTGCCTGTTAATGTGAAATCAGAAGTGTGTGCTGCCAATCGCACCACTGAAGGAAAATCCGAGGCTAGTAACTCCCATGTTGAATTATACATCATTATCTGAATTATTTCAAATACATTCATGAATAAACGCATGGCCATTGGAATCTTTTAGACCTTACCTGCCTCTTTCACGCTGACATTTTCATACAACTGCTCGAGAGTCTAAGCTTCCTAACTACATAGATACGTGAGAGGATAAAAATAAACTGTCAGTGTTCCTGCTGCTTGTTATTGCCGGGTTGAAATCAATCGCTCGAGTCTGCCAAACAGCATTAACCTAGCGTTTTAGCCTCATAATTGTAGAAACGTGGCTGGCTCAATGGAATGAGGACCCTGTGCCGTGAAACCGAGTTTGAAGGTCGAGGGGTTTCAGCTGGTTTAAGTGGCCCTGGACGGTTAGACAAAGGACATATGTTATACCTAATAGAGATTTGAGATTGTTGCGTCAGGAACAGCGCCGCCAGGGTCATACACTCGCTACTGAGCACTGATTTTAAAAACAAGATCGGAGCAATTTGAACACATGGTCAGGTTGGGCGAATACAATGGAAATTCTGGTTTTAAATAGCAGCTCTTCATACTAAGAAACGTTACTTCTCAGACTGCGCACAGAGATCCATATGAATTTTTCAATATTTTCAACTGTTTTTTTTCAGCGGTGTAGGCATGGTGTAAGAGGGTCCGTCGGGGCAGTAAACTTGACCTGCTGACTGTCTTCGGTACTTTCCATTCCTATTACAGTAAATTTAAACAGTGCTGTCTCTTCTCCAGGTTAGCAATGGCGTATCTTCACCGTTTGTTGCGATTTATGGTCCTGAGCTCCGAGCACTCATTTAGAAAACCTAACAAATCAAGTTGTGAGTGATTTTTGTTTCTGCTCTGTAAACAGTAATATAAGGAATAGCTCAACATTCTGATAGATGCGACAATTCATGGAATTTCCGCAGCGATGTGGGCTCAGTTGCGCTTTCAACAAAGTTCAAGATAAACTGGAGGAAGAGCGTGTCATCTTTTGACAATCCACGTTACAGTCTTCCAGACTCAGACTGAGTTCAATAATTTTAGATGTTCAGCATTTTAAACGTAAGATTTCTAGCATATTCATGCTCTAAAGAAATTCCATTGAGCTGGATTTTTTTCCCACATACGCTGCCTCACCCGTGGAATATTCACAGCACTGTCTCTGTTTTAAATACTAATCGCTGTTTGAGCCATAAAATATGTTTCTCATATAAGTGGCAAGTGCACAGAAGATTCTGCTCCACACTGGCTGTAATTCAATTGCATTTAAGTTCGAGAGGAGGCTTCTCAGTTTCGACCATCGTGACAAATAGTCATTGAGAATTTTTCAATTGGAAATAGGGGATCAATCTCAAACAGAATTGATATTAAACAGACTTCTATCAAGTACAAATTAGGTAAGCTTTCTGAAGTTTGCTGTTTGAACAAAAAAAAACCTGACAAGCTGGAAATCTCCACACATGAATTTTAAAATGACCCAAGCCATCCTTATTAATCAATAATAGTTAAATGATTGTGTTATGTGCATGCAGTTTTAAATATTTGTAATACAGTATAACACATTTGTCTAATGTCAGAAAATTAAGTTGATTGTCTCAGCTATGCCTACCTTTTAATAGCTGTCACTTCAATAATATACCCGTGTAAATGATTATGCAGTTTGTAGTCCTGAACTTCTTGCATCACAAACTCATCAAAGTAACCAACTTGCTATTTGTACAATATTGGCATTAACAAGGAATGTTGCAAGTTTTTAGTATATATTAATATAGGATCACGACTGAAGATACTGGCATAAATCGATATTTTACTTAAGATTCAAAATGCAACTACCATGACAAGGCCATTTGCAAAAGCATATGAAAATTAAATTTTGATATCATAGATGTGCAGTGGTATCTGTGTTTTATTTATGCAAAACAGTGACATTGCTATTAATGCCAGACTCTGTTAGCCTGGGAGAACAGCAAGAATAATTTATACTCACAAATCCTCTGCTTCCATACTACTCCTCAAATTTCTGAATATATTTCTCTGTATCTCTTGTCCTAGCTTCTGAGAAAAAACAAATTTATGCACCTCCCCAAAGCACATGAATGAATGCTAGATCACAGATTTATAATATTTGTAGGTTTGCATAATGCACATTTTTTTAAATGCTGTTAAGCACATTAAGGCCAGATTAATTGCTGAAAAGTCTGGCGTGTACTTCTGTTTTGAGCGAATAGCACAACCACTTGTTTGAAACAATTGGAAGTCCTTTAAGTAACCAGATTGGTCTCTAGTAATTCAGTCGAGCATGACTCCAATTTTAATCCTGAGGGACCTTGAAGTGCACAATCTTGTGCATTTCTGGGTTCTCCATACCTAAAGGCAGTACACTTGCATTGGAATTATTACAGAGTAGATACAGTTAATTGATACTTGGGATGGGAAAATTGACAGATGAAAAGGATCTCTATCTGCTGGACTTTAGGAGAATGATAGATGGTCTAACTGAGGCATACATACTGAAGTGGACTGTTGGAGTAGGTACTATGAGCCTGTTTCCTCTAACTGGAGAATTCAAGTCTAAGAGAACTATCTCAGAATAAGGCGTTGGCCCATTTAAGACTGAAAAGAGAACTGCCACCATTGAGGCTGAGGATACTCTATATCTGAGTATAATTAAGGCTGATATTAATAGATTTTACAGCATTAGCGAAATCAAAAAATATGGAGATCAGGTCTTGAGACACAGGAACATACATGATCTTACTGACTGGTGAAACAGGCTTGGGCCATGTAGCTTGCCTCAGCTTCTAGTTCTTGTGTTCCCCTGCTATTAATATGCAAATGAGGAGGGAAGACACTGTGACTTCTTACAAGCTAATGCCATAATGATTATGTCAGTCCTGAAATTAAAATTATAATCCCAGAAAAGTTTTTCTTCCTCGAAATTGAAATTTGCCCCCCTGACCTAGTCGACTCTAAACATGACAGGTTGCACGTAACTGTGGTTCATCACTCCCTGAAATGGTCCAGCAAGTTCCCAGGTTAATCAAATCATGTCAAAGAGTAACAGAATTATGGCAGCACAGGCCTCATGTGGACAATAGTGGTTCAAAAAGACATCAGGATCTTCTAAATGGCAATGATGGATGGACAAAACTGTAGGTGGTATTAACCTTCTAAGAATGAAATCTTTAAAAAAAACTGGACCAGTGAAGAAATTATCTATTATTTTAAACAGAGGAAATCTGTTTAAAAAAACACTATTTGTCCTGAGACTAAATGGCACGGGTGTGCTCTCTGGGGTCTTGAAGAAAGCTTTGGCTTCCAGTCTCATACAATCAACCCAACATCCCATCTATTTTGGCTTTTAACCAAATGATGGTGGAGTGGGGTGGATGTGTGGCAGAGAAGAATGTGTGTGTGTGTGGGGAGGGGGAGGAAGGGGGGTTCTGGTGAGGTGAAATTTGAAAACTTGAAGAGAAAAGATGAGATAATAGCACAATATAATGATAATGAAAAGCAGTATATATCAGGCAGAGGATAACAGCGCAATAACCAATAAAATCAAAGTCGTGTAAAAATGGAAACAAATCAAAATTAAAAGCTCTACATCTGATTGCACAATTTGTAATAAGACAGATAAGCTACTGGTCAAAATAGAGATAAAGTAAATTGATCTAATTAATATGCAGTGTAGGAAAATGGTTCAAGTGACCAAAGCTATGAACATAATTTTGAAAACCAATGAAATGTAGATGCTGTAAACCTGAAATAAAAACAGAAAATGCTACAAAGAGTCAGCAGGTCAGCAGCATCTATGGAAAATGAAATATGGTTAATATTTCAGGCCAAAGACCTTTCATCAGAACTGGGAGAGAGAGAAACACCACTGTCTGTGGCTTTCTACACTGTTCCAATATATCCCAACATATGCCTGAGGAACAGCGCTTAATTTTCCATCTGAGATTCAATATTGAATTAAACAATTTCAGATAACTCACTTTTCCCATTTATGAAAGAATTTTCCAATGAGGTTCTCCATTCGTAATATAAACTCAGCTTTTATCTCCACAGACACTCCTAGATCTGGTGGGCATTTCCAGCATTTTCCTTTTGGTTTCCAATTTCAGCTCTGACCTGCATTTCACAGCTTTAACGTACATCCCCTTGCTTATTTGCTTTCTCTCTCTCTCCCTGTCCTCATTAATCTATTAATCAGATAGGTATGTAAACATTGGGATTATTATGATAACACTGGCCTCATCCTATCAGTAATATTCCCTTTGTCCCATTCACCCCTTCCTACCCCTCTCTCTTTCCCAGTTCTGATGAACAGTTTTCAATCTGAAGTGTTAAATTTTTCCCTTTCCACAGATTTTGCCTGACTTGATGAGCATTCCCAGTGCATTCTGTTTTAATTTCTGGGAACTAAATATTCCAGCATATTTGATGTTTCAGAAAGACAGCAGAATAGAATGGGAGCATTCACAGCATTAGTCTTGAAAACAGAGAATAGAGTTAGGTCAATTGTGAGAAAGATCTAGTGCTAAGTGCTTCTCGAGAACCCAATTGCATGGAAGCACAGCACATTCTAGGGAATTCTATCCAGCTCCTCGTGTATGATTTGGGGGTCACTCTTGGCCTGCACTAGTACGTCAATCTGTATGCAACACTTGACTGATGACACTTGCACTGTTTTACCATATGGACACAATTTGCCAATACTGTGCACCTCAAATCTGGGGCAGGCCTTTACAGAGGAGGAAGGCCGGCTCCAGCATTATTTATAGAGCCCATGCTTGTCTGGTCTGAGGCCTTTCAGTCAGTCAGAGCAGTGATGTCTTCAATTCAGCTAGATTTTTGGAAGTCATCTATCACAAGGTCAAGTGAATTGAACTAAAACAGTTGATTAATTGAAGGGTCCTATGCACATTTCCATTGTGGTGCATATGAAGGGTCATATGTGGAGAGGATGTTTCCAGTAGTGGGAGAGTCTAGGACCTGAGGCCACAGCCTCAGAATAGAAGGACGTCCCTTTGGAACAGAGATGAAAAGGAATTTCTTTAGCCCTTATTAAAGGATGGTGAATCTGTGGAATTCATTGCCACATACGGCTGTGGAGGCCAAGTCATTGGGTATACTTAAAGTGGAGGTTGATAGGTTCTTGATTAGTAAGGGCGTCAAAGGTTATGGTGAGAAGGCAGGAGAATGGGGTTGAGAGGGAAAAATAAATCAGCCATGATTGAATGGCAGAGCAGACTTGAAGAGCTGAAAAACGTAATTCTGCTCCTTATTTCTATTTCCAGCCCCAGTTGTCCACCTTTCGAGGTACACTGTGGCTGGACCATATCGTCTCCACCTTGCCCCTCACGAGAACTTCTGCTTTTAGAACTCTCATCATGGATAGCAAAGTCCATTCTTGCGTACTGCTTTGCTACTTTATGCAGTTAACCTTACTTAGTTCAGGATTTGCAAATATCACATCACTCAACTTCAGATGAAACTAGTGCAGATCACTACAAACCACAGCTTTGATGCACATTTTCACATGCAGAATTAGAATTTTTAGCTTTTTCTCTCCCATTTTCTAAAAGAAAAATAAGTAAGTCTGCATATCTCTCCATATGCTCTAAATCACTAACAATGTTCAACTGTTGGAAGGCTGGATTGGAGGACTTGAGTTATAAAGGAGAGATTGGATTGGCTGGGTCTGTTTTTTTTGGAGCAAAAGAGGCTGAGAGGTGATATGATAGAGGTACATAAAATAATGAGAGGTATATATAGGGTAGATAGCTAGTGCCTGTTTCCTATGGTAGGAGTGTCTAAAACTAGAGGACATAGGTTTAAGGTTTAGGGGAGAAGATTTTGAGGGGATCTGAGGGGAAGGTCTTATTCAGACAAAGAGTGGTTGGTATCTGGAATGAGCTGCCAGAGGAGGTGGTTGAGGCAGGAACAGTAACAACATTTAAAAGGCATGTTAACTGGTACTTGAATGAGCAAGGTGTAGAGGAATATGGAATTAATGAAGGCAAGCAGAATTAGTGTAGATAGGTATGATGGTTGATATAGACACAATGGAGTGAAGGGCCTGTTTCTATGCTGTACAACTCTATTACTATTTGCCTCTATGTTATTTAAAATGAACATTCCTGTGATATTTCTCCATTATAGGAAATATTCTGGTCCAAGCTGAATACTTGTATTTCCTGTATTCCCCAATAGGTGCAATGAGCAATAGATTTGAATTTAAATTTGCAATAATTCTGCAGGAAGTGTTAAGGGTACTGCCGACAAAAACAATAAAACCTGAGGAAATATAGTTTATTCTCACACTGAAAATGTAAAGCTTTGGATGGAAAATGTGAAACAATTAACTATTATCTGGAACGTTGCCTTTTGAAAAAGAAAATTTACATTTTTACATCTCCTATAAATTCTTCACATTGTAAGATGTCATTTGAAGCACATAGGAAAATGATCCAGAGATAGATAGACACATATTCATATGGAAAGATCTATGATGAGTAAGATGTTTAGGTATAGGTCAATTAAATAAAGCAGTATGATGTATATTAACTTTCATCTTGTGATAAGCAGGAGGGCACTGACAAAATACCATGGAGCAAGCATGAGGACTGAGTCCCATTTTTAATCTAAATTATGTTCAGTGCCAGGTAGTAAAAGAAAAATGACATACAACATTTCAAAAATGAAAAAGCAAAATGGATACCAAAAGCTATGCTCTACTCAATGTGAATTTTAATTTAAAACATGTGAGTCATACCTGACTTGTATCAAATGACATGGATTTAAGTTTGATTCCAGTTCTTAGTGTCAGCTAATCTAGGATGTAGGAGCAAGGTATCAAATTGCCCTCCACGGTCTGAACCAATCTCACCATTTTCCAAAACCTGTCCAGAGTTTACTCTGTAATCACTATGCAGTGATCATTACGAGAAGTGCAAGATTATAAATGTAGGCAAGGACAAGTTTAATGTGCTTGACGTATATACAGCTGAGAGCCTATCAACATGTTAGCTTCACCTATCAGATGCACTTTTGTACAAGGTGTTGAATTCAGCACATAATCTAGAATGTGATTTCAACACATCATTGTAGTGGGCGAGTGGGCACATTTTAAACTGAAGTCCTATCTAACTCCTTGTGGGTATAACAGATCAATGATACCTTTTCAAAGAAAAACTGGAAAATTTCACAATATCCTGGCTATCAATTGTAGTTCAGCCAATATTATCAAACCTGACCTTCTGGTTATTCATCCAATTTCTTTGTATAACCTACCATGCTGTGCATAAATTGCTTGCCATGTTTTATTAAATAACTTCAAAAAAAATGAAGTGATTTGCAATGAACATTTTGAGATGGAAAACACTATGATACTGGAGGAACTCAGCAGGCCAGGCAGCATGCGTGGAGAAAAGCAGGCGGTCAACGTTTCGGGTCAGGACCCTTCTTCAGGACATATCATAATGTTTTTCAACTAGATTCCAGCATCTGCAATCCTTTGTTTCTCAATCATGTTGAAATGTTCTAAAGAAGTGAAAAAATATAGATTCTATATTTTTGTTTTAATTAGAAGTTAACAGTAATAAAATCTCATAAGGAATGTTTTCTAATACAGGGGTGTCTAACTATTGGACCAGAGACAATGAAGATGCACTCTTATTCTATCTTCCTGCCAAACATTATTCTGAAATATGATTCACAATGCACACCATGATATAATATTGAGGCTACTTTGAAATATTGTTATTCATTTGCATAGATTCTCATTTAAAATAAACGGTGTATATTAGAAACTGTATTTGTACTTACCTTTCTGAAAACAGTTTAAAGTTGAAATTATCTCTGATAATGCTGCTATTCATTTGTTTCCTGTAATGTGACTACTAGTAGGAAATCCAGTTTGCTGTTCATAATATAGCAAGCACACTTGTATTTATCAATTTAAGTAAATGTTACAGGATTCTTCACAGGAATGTTGTCTGATAAAAAATTTACATCTAGCCATATAAAGAGCTAATAGAATAATGACCAAAAGTTTGATCAAAGGACTAATTTTAAGGAGAATCTTAAAGAAGGAATGAGGCTGGAGAATTTGAAAGATTGGACATTCCAGAGCTGAGATCCTTTGTGAATGAACTAAGGGCCTCCAATGGTGGAATGATTAAGATGGGGAATGCTCAAATTGTCAGATTATGACATGTGGTGATATTTTCAGACTTGTAGGAATCAAGGAGAACTAAGAAAGTAACATTGAGACAATTTGAAAACAACAATGAGATCTGACATCATGTTGACCTATTAATGAAGCAGCCGATGATAGTTGGGTCTAGGATGCTGCCCTGAGGAACTCCTGCAGTAAGGTCCTGTGGCTCAGGTCATTATCTGGCAATTTTGCAGCAGAAATATTACTTGCCCATGCTTCAAAGTCATTGAGGTATCGTGCATGCGGGTATGGGTTCCCTCATTTGCTGACAAGTTGTAAATGGAATTGAACATTGTGCAATCATCAGTGAACGTTCCCACTTCTGACATTATGCTGGTAGGATGGTCATTGATGAAACAGTTGAACACGGTTGAACCAGGACATTGCCCAGAGGAACCCACAGTGATGACCTGTGGCTTGGATCATTGGCCTCTGACAAACATTAACTTTGTGCTCTCAGTTATTTCTTGTTATCACTTGCAGTGAATAGAATTGTCCGGAGAATTGTCTGGAGACTGCATCAGGACTGGTTCCTGTGATGGTTGTGTCAGATCCGGTTATTTTCCAATCCGCAGGTTCTTTCAGGAGTTCAAGAATGAGTTGAAAACAATTTGGTGCTTCACAAAGTTTTATTGGAAAAGTTTAAAACAAAGAAACAGTCATAGAGAACATGGCACTAGCTTTACTACTAGGAGATGAGCCAAAACAAAGGAACTAAAATGAGCTAGGGCCAGGGGGAAGAGAGCAAGAGAGTGATTAACAAAAAACACTACACCTTTTGTACCTGAGATAATAGGTACTCCTGAGATAACAATAGTCCAATCAGAAAACCAATTAGATACCTATGGCAAAACCAACCAACGAGAAAACACCTATTCATCTGATGGAGGAACCAATAAGCTAAAAAGCAGTTATACCTTGTGCAGCCATTTGAGGTGTATTAAACACTATACATGATAAAAAACTACTTAAAACAGTCGAATCC
>JARFYF010000112.1:65666572-65679706 GCA_030265395.1 Rhina ancylostomus | reverse complement strand
TGCTCATGTCTGGCAGTGGCTTGACTGGACTGTGGGACCGCTCTCCCAATTTTGACACCCAGATGTTTGTGAGGATAGCTTTGCAAGGCCAACTGTACTGGGAATGAATCGGTGCCACAGACAATGCCAGGTGTTCCATCCAAGTTTATTCTTTTCCATGGTTTATTGGTACAACGGAGTGGCTTGCAAGGCTATTTCACTGAGGGATTCAACAACTTGCACTGGGTCTGGGATCATATGTAGATCAGACTGGATAAGAATGGCAGATTTTCTGCCGTAAAAGATATAAGTGAATTAGAAGGTTTTTTTTTACTGCAACCTGGTCGTTAATATTGGTTACCACTACCTAGACTGGTTTGTGAATTTTTTTCTACCTCCCAACAGATTCCAGATTATTAACTGAATTTAAATTCTACAGGTGCTATGGTAAAGCTAGAACTCAAGATCCTGGCTTTATATGTCCAGGTCTCCTTATTACTAACCTGGTGATTTAACTGCTGCACCACTACTGTAGCCAGTTTATTCATAATGAAGCATGAAAAATGCAACAGAAAACTATATCTGTTCAAAAGAAGCCAGTAAGGCACTTGCCACACCTGCATGAGCCACCAATGGTTGTTTGACTTCATTAATCCCTAAGAGTGGGTTGTATGGGAATAGAGGTCTTCTGTGTTAAGGATAAGTAGAATGGAATAGGCTCAGTTATGTAACTCCTCATAAACATGTTAATTCAATAAAAAGCATTGCACTTCTGTAAGAAATATACATTTTCAGGGTGTCTTTGTGTGAACCTCATGGTGACTATGGTAAAGGTATTCAGTAGCAGAAAATTGCAGTGAGAATCCCTGTAGTTTTAATATTTTTGTTGGCTGTGTGGCAGCCTACACTGCCAGTAACAACTCCCAAAATTTAACGCTCACTGACCAGCCTCAGGCTTCACAATTGAGTGGTGGATAGTGCACAAGTACAAAGCTCCAGGGAGAAGAGGGTAGAAGTTTGGGAAAAGAAGTAACTTTTAAAAATTTCCTCCTCAGTGTGAAGCAAATGTGTAACTTTGGAACTTATTGGCAAATGAAGGTAGTTCTTTGCAGGAATGCTGGAATTTACCACACCGTCATCTGCTGTTACCCCATGAATGTCAGGGATTTAGGAGTCCAATGAAGTTCTGGAAATTCTAAGCTTGCTCACTGAGCTGTGCCAGTGATTTCCAGCTGTGTTTTGATGTTGAACATAGGATCCCACTGTAGATGCACTGGGGATTCTGTCACTGAATCCACGCCAGATCAGACACCGTAGGAAAAGTGAGCTCACTCTTCTGAATGGATTGGAATGGCTATGAGTAAGCAGGGAAGGAAGAAGGTAAATATTTTGAATTAATTATTTTTAAATTGTGAAATTAATTTTATAAAAAATAATTTTTGAATGAATAATTTGAAATACAGAAACAAAGTTCTGAACAGCCTGGACAGGTGACAAAGCATGGTGCGACTGTCAAAAGTTCTTTTTTATCAGCCATTGAGAATGCAACTTTACAAAGAACTCCTCAGACCATGATAACAATGGTGTTTTCTATAACTTTTTTCTTAATTTTGTGCAACGTTTATCCTTTGAGGATCCACAAGCCAATTTAGAGCTTCGGAAGAGGTTTGGATTTGTACGGATCACAGATGCTATTACCTGACTACCCTCTTCACTATGGCATTGATCTTCTCTCAATCTCTGTTTCAGCAGTGCTTTTTCTATCCAATTAGCAGCTTTTGTCAAATAGATTTTCATCTCAGCAAGCACCTCTGGCTCACTCATAAGACTTGAGAGACAGGATTGTAAGTCTATGCAATTAGTGTGCTTTATCTATCTTCAAGATCTGAAGGGTAAAGAATGTTTAAATCTCTCCAACTTTTTAAGTTGAAGATTCTTACTGAGAAGTGCAAGCCTCACAGAATCCTTCAATACATACATTACCACCGCCCCCCACCTCCTCCCCCCGAGCTCCATTAATGGCTGTCACCTGGGGTGGTGAATACCAACAAATTCATCTATTTTGTTTTTACTTGTGTGAGCAGTTCAATCCGATAGGAACACCGTTATTTCTCTGCAAAATTTTATTTCTTCACGGAGAGCAGCCCTTTCTGTATGATTAAAAACTGAAGGGCAGTGGCTGCTTACTTTCCCCATATATTAGCTCATTATATTGGTGAATTATGACAAACTCTTTTTGTTTGTAAACCACACTTTTAGTCAGACCTTACAGATCATGATAGGCTTGGCTGTACTTGATCCAGGCAGCTCCTTGTGCTCACTATTCACACTCACTCCCTATGCTATTCCTGTGGCTGCACCAATCTTTTGTGGCCCTATGGGTCAAATTGAGCTCTGGACCTCTACTGCTGTGATCTCCTGAGTGGTAACTGTGCCTCAGGCAGGAGAACCTGATGCCATTTGATGATGTCTTTTTGTTTCTAAATATCTCTGACAATCAAAGACGTACAAAAAATACATTAAAGTAGGTACAAATAGTTAAAAAGCATTAAAATAATAAAACATTATAAATATACTTAAATACATTTCTAAGGTATAGAAATTAATTTAAAGCATTCGGATTCAAGAAATGAAAATAAAATGAACCACTTATCTTCACTTATCTGCCACATGAATGATAGAGAGATGGAGGGCTATGTGGGAGGGAAGGGTTAGATAGATCTTAGAGCAGGATAAAATGTCAGCACAACATCGTGGGCTGAATGGCCTTTAGTGTGTTGTAATGTTCTATGTTCATTATGAGTATGCAATTTTAGACAGTGATAAGAAATATCTGCTGTTTAAAATGTTTCATGATTAATTTTTGTCATGTAACTTTTAAATTATTTTTACATTAATTTCCTTAATATTGTAAGGATAGCCAGTTTCCACAAGATCAGCAATTTAGTCTAAAACTAGTTTAACTGCTGATCTTGTCCCATTTGTTTTCTGACAGTGACAAATGTAACTTGTATAAGGGTTGAATTGCTTTAGGTCAGCATTATACATGTCTATTTTTTTTTAAAAAAGGATCAGCTTTGTCTAATTAAGCCATGCTGGTAAATAGCGCTAGTTACTGTTGGTGTTATGCATTTGAGGTGTCCAAGTTAAATTTGTCACTGGATAATTTTTAATTGTTCCTTTTTATGCAAGAATTACACATCAAAATGAGCAGTTTATATTACAATTGCACTATTTCAAGATGAAAATCAAAGTGCACAATTTAGTTTACTTTAAAATTTCTGCATTTGTATGAAAATTCAAGAGCAGCTGCATTAATATTGTTTTAACTCACCTTCAGAACCTTGACCAGATTATCAATTTTGTTGACCTTCCTGTGTAAATTCAATCCATATGATGAGCTGGAGGACACTAAGGTTACGAACCTATTAAAACTGAGAATTTTCCATTCTGCCCTTAACTGAAAGTATTGTTTTCTCTGTCGCAAGCTACAATTTGACTTCGATGCTGCAACTTTGCCCAGTTCTTTCTGTCTGCCAAGCTCTTCAAGCTTCCCACAACCCAGTGATTTGTCTATACTTTGAAATCTCCACGAACTATTTTGCCTTAAGTCAAGATCTTTTGCATTTGTGCTGTATTGTGATGAGTTCCACAGTGATGTGTGGTTTTATTAAACAATCTTGTTGCTTTTCATCCACATCGAGATTTTTTTTTACCTAATATGTATGTGGTGCAGTTTATTAGCAGAAACAGATGGAAAGTGTAGCAATGATTCTTTAATATATTTGAGGAAATGTGCATCTGCCAGATCATCTCCTGAAAGCTAAAGTAATTAAGCTACCTTGCAAGTATTCATTGGTATTGTTAAATAGATTTGGAAAGAGTCGTGTGCTGAAAATAATGATGTCCCTTTGGCATTTGATAAAGCTTGAACAAGTAAATAAGTCATTGGTTACATTTCTGCATCATAATTAAACTTCCAGAGGCAGTTTATTGTACTTGATTAAATGCTTCTGTCACTGTAATACCACACTGGAAAATTATGACAAATTTTGTTTACATTGACTAGAATGTGTATCCTTTGCACTTTCAAATGTTTCTCATTTTTACAATCTAAAGTACTGATGGGAACTGTACTTGTACCCTAACTTTACACTCTGAACTTGTCTGTCGGGATTTCAGTTACTTTGGCAACAAATTCTAGAATTCTTCCCTTCTCTTCTAAGATGTTATCGAAATCAATTTTTCAGCCAGGTTTTAAGTCATCTACCTCATTATGGCTATGTACAACGTTCATTTTATTATTTTATGCTTAACTTAAGGTGCCATGGAAGTTTTACTTGTGTTAAGAGCACCAGAAGATTTGCCCAAAGGGATGAGGGATGTTGTATTGCTCCCTCTGGCCCCTCTGTACTATTCCAAAAAAAAACCCACAATTCTACTTATGCTCACCTTGTATATGTTAGGTTTTTGAGACCTGGCAAGTTGACCAGTGTGTGATGAATTTAAATAAGTGCTAAATTATCAATAAAGCTGGGATAGAATATCATTGCCTATGGATCTCCTTTTCCAGAAAAGATTTGTCAGGAACACCCAAGTATGCCATAGTTCATACAAGCGAAGCAAATGGAGTCATAATTTGTTGGCATTGCATTTTGAAAATTTCCCAACACTTAGCTTGCAGTTTAAAATTCTGTATTGCAGACCTTTGACTTCAATAGCGCAGTTGTTTGATGGAATATTTCCAGCTTCTGCAGGACGATGCTATTTCCTTTTGTTCCTTCTCTGTAAATCTCAGCCAGGTAAATAGAATCATTTTTTAATATCTCTATTGTTTGAATATCCTTTGGAAATGTATACTCTCCATTGCATGAAAGAGATTAGATTTGTATACTTCAGAAGAAGATAGAAACTCATGTAATTTAGATTGGCAGGATGAACATTGTTGTTGCAAAACAGTGTATTTTCATGGAGTTGCACTGACAAAATTCTATATGATAAATATGTAATTAGCAAAGCCAAATGGGTTTAGTTAAGTAAATTCCAGCAAGTCAATGGCAATTTTAGTCCATCAACAGTTATGGACTAAATGGAGCACTGGAATAAGCACATCACAGATCCTGCAAGCTGTTAGTGATCATAAAGCTGATATAATTGCTGCTAGCTACTTGGACTTTGCAGATTAGTTTGTTCCTGATATCTGTGCCTCTGCATTCCAAATGGATGTTGGGAAGAAGCTGCCTGTCAAATGCCAGTGCATACAACAATCTGAGCTGAGAGGTCAAATGCACTTGGCATCCAAGTGGATGACCTCACGCTTCCACTATCAAAATTCATCAGGAGTTCATGTATTTAGAGAGACTACCATTAATTTTAATCCCTTTCATTCGGGTCACTGATCTTGATCTTAAAAGCTAAATGCCTTTTTAAATTCATTTTGCTTGATATTTGTAATTTATTTTTAACATGTTTTAAATCTTTTCCGTTAACTTTTATTATCTATTTATTTTTGGACTGTTTTTAAGCTGTCTACCATCAGATTTCAAAACTGTTCAAAGCCTTTGGTAGCAAGTGTCGACAGGCCATCAGGGTCGTCCAGGGGCAGAGGCTTGAGAGCTGATACCCAAGCACTAGCCAACTTCACTTTGGGATGGTCGCAGCAGCGTGGCTTCAAGATTGGTTGGTTCATAAGGCCTCAAGAGGATAGTGCAGGTGCTGAGCAACTTGCAAATTGTTCATACTTTTGTACTCTTAAGGCACCAGAAGACAATTGTGAAATTAATCTTGGCCATTTTGCTTCAAATTATTTTTAAGGAGCTAGTGAATTTGCGTGAAATACAGTACCCAACATCATACATTTGATGTATTCTGACCAAGCAATACTGCATATTGATTGGTTGGGAAGTAGGGAGGCAAAGACTCGGGATGAAGTTAATATTAGCAAGAATTAGCACGTGGTACAGCCCAAGTATTTAGTACTATCTTCAACTTGAAACATTAATTCTGTTTCTTCTTCCACAGAAATGGTGTGATCTGCTGTATTTTCTGGTGTTTTTTTTGTTCTAGGATGTCGGCTTTTCACTACTTACGTTATTTCTTCACTTGTATGTTTTATATCAGGGTTTGCAGTGGCCAGTTTTGCAGGTAGGAAAAGGGAGGTGAAAGAAGAATTGAGAGAGATATTTTGATTTGATAAGAGTATGACAGGGGATTGGGGGAAGTGTGAACTCTTGCATTTTGGATACAAGAATGAAGAATTGGAATTTTTTTTCTTGTAGTTAGAAACTAGGAGCTGTGCAGGAGTAAAATATGTGCTATTGCGATACTGTTGGTAGAACTGTTGCTTCACAGCTCCTGTGGTTTAATCCTATCTCTAGTGCTGTCTATGCAGAGTTTGCATGTCTCCCTGTGACCACATGGTATGTTCTGGCCCTCCAGACTCCTCCCACATCCCAAATATGTGCAGGTTGGTAGATTAATGGGCCATTGTAAATTTCCCTTTGGTAGAATCTGGGGGTGATGTTGATGGGCACATGGGGAGAATAAAATAGGACAAGTATATTGATTAATGTAAATAGGGACCTGATGGTCAATGTGGACTTGGTGGGCTGAAGGGCTGTTTCTGTACCATGTATGCAGGTCACTAAAAACTACAGCACAGTTACAAACAATATCAAAGAAAGCTAATTTTACAGTGCTGAAGGTAAGGAAGTCATAGCTTGGCCAAACAACAAAGTTTGTTTTTAAATTGTTCTTGAAGATGTGAATATCACTAGCATTGGTTATTGGCCATCTCTCATCGTGTCTTGAGCTGAGTGGAATCAACCACACTGGTGGGAATTGGAATTGGTTTATCAGTGTCACGTGTACTGAGGTACAGTGAAAAGCTTGCTTTGCATACCGTTCATTCAGATCAGTTCATTTACACAGTGCATTGAAGTAGTACAAGGTAAAGCAATAACATAATGTAGAATAAAGTGCAACAGTTACAGAGGAAGTGCAGTGCAGGTAGACAATAAAGTGCAAGGTCATAAGGTAGATCATGAGATCAAGAGTCCATCTCGCCATACTGGGGAACTGTTCAATCATTTTATAATAGTGGGATAGAAGCTGTCCTTGAGCCTGGTGGCATGTGCTTTCAGGCTTTTGTATCTTCTGCCTGACAGGAGAGGGGAAAAGAGAGAATATCCAGGGTAGCTGGGGTCTCACTAGAATTCAGAAGAAAGAGAGGGGGATTTTATAGAAACATATTAAATGATGAAAGGGATAGATAAGATAGAGGCAGGAAACTTGTTCCCACTAGGAGGTGAGACTAGAACTAGGGGGCATAGCCTCAAGATTTGGGGGACTAGATTTAGCACAGATGAGGAGGAACTGCATTTTCCACAGAGCAGTGAATCTGTGGAATTCTCTGCTCAGGGAAGCAGTAGAGGCTACCTCATTAAATATTTCCAACACAATCAGGTAGATTTTTTGCATAGTAGAGGAATTAAGGCTTATAGGGAAAAGGCAGAAAGGTGGATCTGAGTCCAGTGCCAGATCAGACTATTCTACAAATACTACATTGTGATTAAATAAAACATTAAGGACTTTTTGATGGCTTTTAGAACTGTTGTTTCCTTCAGCCTTATATTTTAGAGGCTGAATAAATCATTGGTTTTTACCACTATATCTTAAGCACCTGTACATCCTAAGCATACTATGAGTTAAGTTAGATTGGGACCAGAGTTCAGATTGAATCTTGGCAACTACAGAACCTAACAAACTGGCATGAAAAATAGTGGTTCAAGGTGTCCACTACCACCACCACCTCAAGGGTAATTAGGATGACCAGTAAATACTGTGTTGTGAGAAAAAGATTCTTTGAGGTCTCAAAGGTTCTCAGGACTCTGGACACAGTCTTTGTAGTTTTAAAAATGAGTTAATTACATAGACAAACGTGGGAACAGAATGAATGGGAACAGCTGCACACTCACACGGGTGATCGCAAAATGTGGGGAAAATCACAATGGGGGTGAGGTGTGCGCACATAGTGAACCGGTTACAAATGATCAGAGTAAAAACAATACGATGCCGGAACACCCTGGCTCTGGACAAGCATCGGCTCTACGCTACCGGGAGTCTACTTGTTCCTAACCCCTGTGGAAATGCACACTCTTATCAAAGGTCCCTTCAGCATGGTTTCGATTCCTGCAGCAATCAAAAGAGCAAGAACCATGCACATGTGACATTCTTTATAGTGCTGGAGAGCTGGGTGAAGCCAGTCCAGGTAATTCAAAAGGTCCAATAGGTCATGGCCAGGCACAAAAGTTGTGTACAGAAATAGTCAAGAGTGTGTACTAATGGGTGGGTGGAGCCAGACCTTGATTGACAGTGGTGTCACTTTTGACCAGTGCTCAATGGTGTCACGTGACAGCCATGACCTTTCGCATTACATGCTGGTCTTGCCAGTATTTCCCAGATCTTTTTTATATGTAAAAAAAAATTTAAACCAATTAAATTAAACAGAAAAATATAAGTTGCATGTCCCTACTTAACAAGGAATTTTTACTTTCAACTCCATATATCCATTATTATTAATATTAAAGGCACAATATTGTGTTCTGATAATTTAACGAATCTCTTATGTTGCAGGTTAGAAAAATAATGTGCTCCCTCATGATAGCAAGCAAGTAAAAATACAGAGGTGTACTTAATGCACGTCTGTACATGGATGGTTAAACCTGGAGTGTGTCCTGTGTCCATTTGTGATTGTCCCAACTGTTCACTCTACAGGTGACAGTTATTTAAATCTGCTGTTTACAATGCATTGTTAGATGGGCATCTTGAACCTAAGTAGTGTTAACTTCAGAATTTCCCTGAAAATATGACTTTCTGTTAAATGATTTTGTGATTATCACCCGGTGATTATGACCACATTTCTGATTTTTACAATAGAAATGATTATTCCAGTTCATTCTTGTGTATGCTAAAGTGATTCAGGCCTTTGCCAGTTGGTTTTCTTTTGCTGATGTACCACAAAATATACTTTATTATCAAATAAAATGTTACTTCTGGTTTATATTCAATTTTTTGCAGAAAATAATTTGATTTTTTTTTCCTTCATGTTTCCAAAACAAAAGGTACACAGAGATGTTTAGCTCAAAATGAAAATTTTATCAGCCTTGGCTGAAGTCTTTCCTTAACTTTTGTATTACCTTACAAGTGAAAAAGCAATGCCTATATTGGGTCACAAGAATACACATATGATTTACCTTTCCCTTTTTGGTTCCTAAAAATATTTTTAAAAAGTTCATTAAAAGAATGATTACACAAAACATACAATCTATCTTTACAAAATAGCTATGATTTCTCTGAGCAGAAATTGAACTCTTTGTCTGAAAATGCCATTCTTGTCCAAGAGCTGTCAACCTCAAGGAAATCATCAGGATGAATGACATGAGCTTTAAATGTATTTTAACTGTGTCGATGTGTCAGTAAGATGTTTAAAAAAAAAAGTTAAAATCAAAATTTGGTTATGCTAAAATTCTAAAGCAAGCAAATATACAGGTTGCATTCAGATGTATCAGAATCTGATGACTGAACAGATAAATTAATGCTTCAGGTGTATTTCATTTCTGATGAAGGGTCCCCACCAAAACCTTGAAATTATCTCTCCTCTCGGTAGCTCGTGACCAATTTGTTGAGCATTTCTAATATTTGGTATTGTTTTCCTGAGTAGATTGTCTTTTTAAAGACAGAAATGTGATTTCACTTGGTGAATAGTATTCATCAATTTTGTTCAACGCCTATTTCCATGCCATTGACAACTAAATTCTGAGTGGGTTTGAACCTTATAAAGGGCATCATGAAGCTACTGAACTGGCTAATTTCTTGATGCATATTTTTCTGTTTCCGTAAGAAAATGTTCTAGTATCTTGCAACTTATCAACAAAATTGCAAAACTTGCATTTCTGGGCATTGTCAATTACAATGTCATTAATAAATTGAAAACTAATATTCAAGATTTATCCATTGTAGTCAGTCACCTCAAATTGTGAATTAGATGCAAAAGGCTTGTAAATAATCCATACTTTTTTCATCTATTGAGTATATATTAGTTGTTGAAAATTTAGGAAAGCGTGATTGCCAATCAGACCCCAACCCTAATGGTAGCAAATTTAAGGAAGCAAATTCAACAGATTTTCTTGCTGATTGCTGGCAATCTGTGATCACGTAGTCCTTCTGTTGCCCATTGTGAATGCCTTCATCTCCAGAATGACAGCAGTTCCTGAAAGCAGTTCATGACAACTTCGAAAGAAAAATTGAGAATGGGCATTAACATTGACATTGCCCATGCCACCTATATACAATGGGAGATTCAAACCCTTGTTCTATGCAACTGCTCTTGTTTGGTTCAATTCTATTTCCCAGCTTTACTAAACCTTCTGTAACAATGACTTTATGTCCCCTTGTGTATCAATACATTTGGAAAAACCCCAAAAATTTCAACATTGATTGTCATCTTTCTCATTTACATACTATCACTGGATGTCAACAACATGTTATCTGGTGAAATATTTCATATTTATTTTACTGATATGTGGCTTCACCTTCAATCTGAACTGATTTTATTTTTAATCAGTCTTTTGGGATGACCAAAGTTATTGTATTTGGTTCCTACCTCAAAGTCTATCTTTGTACAGACTCCTGATTGCTATTTCTAGCTAAAATTCACTTTTGAAATGTCTATATCTGGTTTAAACCTGAACTGAGCTCTCAACTGGTATCCTTTCCTTAAGTGAAGACCACCTAATTCTACTTCTATTGTAGTTCCTTTCATCCTCTTGATGATCAGATATTGATTACAAATGTTCAATGATCTGTTTTGTGCTCCACATCTTTGCAGCAGTGGGTTTTTCCTCTCTCCATTTAATAATGTAATTGCTTTTAATTCCCTGTTACTTAAACTCTTAACATTCCACTCGTCTAAATTTATCTTTTAAATACTGTATAGTCCCAAAGATTTTTTTCCTCTTTACTCCTCGTTCTTCCTCAACTCCATGAACAAGAATGCACTATCCATTCAGCCGTTTCTCAAGGTACTTGCGTTTTGAACACCCAAGTCTGTTTTTCTTCCTCTCGGATTATCCCCGCAGTCTTCCTTTCCTAACCATTACAATTGAAAATCCTCGTAGCTGAAAGTAATATGATATAACAAGGACGTTTTCTATCATACCATATGACTATTAGATCACAGAATTAGCAATTTAAGCAAGAATCCAAAATCCTGGAGCAAGTATTGATGTTCTCCTTTGTAGGAGTAGTCCACTTTAAGAAAAGTTAAGTACATGGATAGTATCAATGCTATTAACCACTGTAGGTGCTAGGTAAATCAAAAATTGCCAAGGTTTCTATTTATTGTTTCTTGGGATGCATTCCCTAATGACCCTGAGAAGGTCATGATAATGATTATTCTGACAACTCTGACTTAGCTAGTTTAGAAGACAGTTGGAGTCAACCAAGTGGTTGAGACTAGTCACATGGAGGCTAGATTAAGTCAGTGTACTGGCTTCTTTTTAAGAATATAATCAAACTATTTCCAATGCTTGAAATTTGAAAGTATTAGCAGAAATGGCTGTAGGAAATTCATGCCCAAAGTGTTGACTTTTTTCATAAAATCCTACATTTCCTATTGAATGTTTTGAGCTGCTTTTTGCGTTGGGAAAACATATTTATGATAACTGGTAATTTTAGTGGTTTTGATTTTCTAGTTGCCTACCTCAAATAACCAAAGCTATTACATTTAGCTATGAATTTGGGACTGGTAACCACTGCCACTCTGTATGTTTAAATATGTATCCATTGAAAAGATCAAATAAAATTAAATTTCAACAACATAAGTACACTTAAACTATTTTTAGCTTGTCCTGACCTCTGGCAAACTTGTACTGCAGATCTGAAGAGTACATATTGCATTACCATATTATTCCTGGTAATTATTTAAGCATCTGTACCTTGACCTATGTGTTGCTAAATCCTAGGCATTCAGCACAAAATTTCTCACACTAATCCAGCTATTTGAGAAACGTTTCACAATCTCAAGCATTTTAATTCCTTGCTTAAATAATTTTTGTAAAGCAACAGATCGTTTATCAGTGAAGATGTGGGAGGTGGGTGACAGTGTAGTAGGATTGCACTAGTCATGCCTAGGTGTTTAAGTGTGGCAGATTTTACTTAAGTCCTTCTGTTATAAATTGTAGAATAGATAAACATTCCAGTGATACTGTGGTGATGTTGTGGCGATGAATTAGATTGTGTTCTTACACAAGTCGCTCCATGACAACTTCAAATGGGGTTCTTAATAGCTCCTCAAGCACCTGAAATATTGGGCTGAATTATGTTGCTGACAACTTTGTCTAATGTTGGCATTTAGTTATTGAAACTATAGTAAATTCTACAATCCATTGTAAAACAAGATAGACTGTGATTTACTGACAGATTTGGACCACTAAATCGATCAGCTTGCTTCATCACTGGAGTCCCCATGGATCCTATGCTGGGTCTGATCTGTTTGAAGATTCAGTACCTCATTGATTAAATTGAAAATCATAGAACAAAGATTTAGACCATGCCAGTACACATGGGGATGTACGAAAGCAGCAAGTTCTAAACCAGTACTTCTGATTCTTTTAAGGTCCAGGTAAAATGCATTGAGATTAATAAGGATTAAATGATGTTGTAAATATTATACCTGTTCCAATCTGGCACTAACACACAATGTAGATACTACCTACCAGGAGGTAGATGGTGAAATTAGGCTTTGACTTCCCATTATTTCCTTTTCTGTATATACTGTAAGTAATCATTTGTATGGTTTAACTGTCTACTTATTACGGACTAGGACTGTTAGTGGGTGTTCCTTTAAGATAGTGTGTGTGTGTGTGTGTGTGTGTGTGTGTGTGTGTGGCGCGTGCTTACGTCAACAGAAGATAAAGAATGTCATGACGTTGTTGTTGAAACAACCAGTCCGGGTCAGTCTGAAGGAGAGAGAGAGAGAGACAGAAGAACGAGAGAAAGAGAGAGACACCAGCCTGTGTGTTTTCTCTATCGATGGATGAGAAACAATAACTGTGACTGTCACTGCAATCCACGTATGGATTGTTGAGAGTAATC
>JARFYF010000112.1:65655509-65666472 GCA_030265395.1 Rhina ancylostomus | reverse complement strand
ACTACCAATTTCACCCAAAAAAAAGTCTGGAAATGCTCAGTGAATGAACCTATGGTGAAAGTGAAAAATTTCATCTGTAAGTCATCATTGTGATTTAAAGGAGCAGAGGAGAACAAGGGAGTGGGTGAGATGGAAGCCACACAAAATAGACGACAGGAGATGATTAAATGATAAAAGTAATAAAAGAAAAATGAAATCTGTTTTTAAATTGTAAATTGCACAATCCCTGGACATAGGTATTTTAAAGCACTTTGGGAGTGCAGATTGTTGGAAATGTAAGAAAGCAACAGTCATTTATGGATAAGATCCCAAGAAAAGGCATTGCTTAATGACTTGGTAATCATTTCTTTAGTGATTTTAAAATGTTGGCCCAGGCACTGGCTTAACTGATCTGCCCATGTTCAAAAAGTCAGTGCAGTGTGATCTTTCTCTTTCATCTAAGAAAGCCAATAGCTCTGATTCAAAAGACACTACTTGCAATAGTGTAGTGCTCCATTATGATTTTTAAGCTCAGATCCATAATTTTCTGCCTCCGAGCATCCAGACTGACCAGTGGGGACCCACCATATTAATCTCATCTTCCAACAGTTGGCTCATAGCCGCCTTTCCATAAGTAATGCAAGTGCTTGTCTAGACACTAAAATGCTGTCAGTGACTGCTTCCACTGCTCTCTTAAGTGGTGTATTCTGGATATTCACTGCTCGGTGAAAAAGGACCCCCTCAGATCCCCTCTTAATTTCTTATCCCTTATTCTACATCTACGTCCTCTAGTTTTATCAGTCTCTGAAATGGGAAAAGGTTTCCTGCAGTATACCCTATCTATATTCTCAATTTTATATAGCTCAGTCGTGTCCCCTCTTAAACTCCCCCACTCCAGGGAAAGGAGACCTAGCCTCTCGAGTCTCTCCTCATAATTAAAAAGCAGCATCCTGATGAATCTGCTCTGGCCCCTTTCCAGCCCTATCACATTGTTAAAGTGAAGCCTGATGGGTAGGAATTGAGGCTAAGGTAAATCCTATCCTTGTCTTGGAGTAGGGAGAAGGGGTAGAGACAGAAGTGCATTACAGAATCATAATGTGTTATGGCATAGAAATGGGCCCTTTGGCCGACCGCGTCCATGCCAACTGTTTTGCCCATCTACACTATTCCCATTTGCCTGCATTAGGTCTATATCCTTCTGTGTATAATTTATGGTTTTCTTGTGAATGTTGCTTATCTGATGCAATGTATCCGTGATGCTACTCCAAGCAAATTTTTCATTGCACCTTTGCATATATGTACTTGTGCATATGACAATAAACTGAACTTTGACTTCTGTGCCTTGCCTATTCAAGTGCCTGTCTAAGTACCTATTAAACATGGTGATTGCCAGAGGAGGTGATAGAATCATATACAATGTGTTCCAGATATCAAAGACTGTATGTGTGTTTTTTAAAAAAAACAAAAAAAGCCTTTCCCTTCTGATTCCCTTTAAAGCTCCTTCCTCTCACCTTAAACCTATGCCCTCTTTTGATACACCTACCATGGGGAAAAGATTTTAACTACCTACCCTGTCTACACCTCTCATCAACCTATATATTTCTATCAGGTCACTCTCAGCCTCCTTTGCTCCAGGGAAAACAAACCCACCCTAACAAATATAACAAAAATCATCAGTCCAGGCAATATCCTAGTTAATCTCCTCTGTTCTCTCTCCAGTTCAGGAGTAGTCTTTTCAGCTGTATCAATTCTATCATTTATGGTGGACAGGATTCCTTGTCTGTGAAAAGCATTTGATTCCCTCGTATAATTAATCTATTGATATATAACCAAATCATCAATGTAATAGATGGATCAGATATGCAGGCACAAAGAGAATTGAATGGTTTCTGCAGAAAACAGGATGGGAGGAATCCAGGAGGACGTGATGTGCAGTGAACTGAATATTAACCACTATCCTATTCCCCAAAATGTAGATTGAAAATTTTGGGAATGAGGTGGGCAATGCAAAGTTCAGAGCAAAGATGATGACATTTTCAAGTTCAGTGCATGAGCAGGAAGTGGCTTTAAGAGAGTTACCAATGTAATAGCAGGAGAAAGGGGCCCTGAGAAGAACTGAAATATATAATGTAATGCATATCCAGTGGAGAATGGCTGAGCTTGGATCCATATGGTTTCCCATAGCAAAACTTATCTTTTTAATCAAGGTGGGCAATTGCATTCAAATGAAAGGGATCATGCTCTATTCACCAGCCATTAGGTCCTTTTCAAAAAGGGCAGTGTTTGTTTTCCACTCTTAGACATTGCTGAATGCAGCAGTGGAACTGGAAGTCAGATTAACCAGCATCGAACCTCCAGCTGGTCATGGACTTCTGTGCTGCAATGTACAGGCATAGAATTTAGACCAGCTGACCTGCATAAGGACCTCATCTGACCTCTGGAACAGACAGCAAAAGGAGGTTTTTTTTCTTGCCTTATACTTTGCAACTTTTGGGTATTGTAGCCTGACTAATCTTTGTCTTTGGTGTTTTCATTTGTGTTCCAGTCAGACATGGTCAACTCAGGCATGTGTAGCGGTCTTGTACACTTCCTTTCAATCCTGGAAGAACCCACAGGAGATGTTTTTGGGTTTCAATGCTGATTTTCACTTCCATCAAGTGTTCAGTGTTGTAGAAACTAACTGTGTCATATTATGTGGATAGCAAACATTCTTACTGAAAATATGTACATTGAGCATAAGTGGTGTAAATTAGGCATCTGTATTAATCGTGTAAGCACTTTCTTATCCTCAAGGTATCCTAAAATGCTTCAGAGAATGAAGTACTTTTGAATTTGCAGAGCAATGCCTTGAAAAGAGCTGTGGATGAATTCCCAGGTCATCTGGGCACTGGTTGAAAAATAAATATTTGTCCCAACAACAGGTTAACTACTGCTTTTATTGAAATAAAGCTGTAAAATCTTTTATGTTCACTTGAACAAACAGTGAGGACTTCACTTTAACACCTTATTCAAAAATTCACAGCTATGATTTTAACATTTTGCACAGTTGTGTCAACGTTGATTAGGGGTTCTGATTTCTGAAGAAGAGTTCAGTTTTCTGGAGTGGTGGTTAAACTTGACCTTCAGATTCAAGCAAAAGTGAACCACAAGGTTAAAGTGAGATTTCTAGTTTTGTGGGGTTTTTTTTTGCTTTTCAGTTACTTGGAAATAGCAAATTTCTTTCAGTTGAACCAACCTTTTTTGGGAAAAAAAAATTACCATTTGAGTTGGAGAAGTAAAAATCTTATTGTTCCCAAGTGCTTCGACAATGCATTGGTGTGTGCAATTATCAGATTAGACTTTTTGAGCTGATTTTTGTTACCAAACAGCACACATGATTCCTCTAAAATCACTACTGGATATTATGATGCAAAATGTTCCAACAGATTTTGCTTGTAAGATTCAGTTCTCTTTTTTTCCAATTTTTGATTTTGATTTTGTAAAGTAAAGATTAGGTAGAGTAATGAATAACGACAGTAACTGACATTTGTGTTGTACAAATGCAAACACACAACTCTGGCTTTGTTCACTTATGTCGATACAAGCTGTGATAGTGCAGATATCAAGCAAAAGCAACTTGTCCACAAGAAAGCCTGTCCAACAATGTCTAGTGCACCCATTGCCCGATCCTCTCCATTCCAAATGGAGATTTCTTGTCATTGTTTACTATCCCCTCTCTACCTTTGCACCCTTCCTTTGTCCTATATTTAAACTTTGCCCACTGTTTATTTTGAAACCATCTCTCCTTAACCTATCTTCTTACCCATATATTTGGCCAACACTTTCTAATTCATTCTACTCTGTCAGTCCCATTTTTCTCGTGGAAAAACAACTTGGGCCATTATATTAGATCAACTCTTCCTGGGGAATGCTGGCAATACCATGAGAAAATGCTAGCATTTAACATGAAATAAATACTGGGTAAAATTCAGGACGACTTTGATTTCCCAATCACGCTGCACTGCTGGAGCACAAACTTTCCACATTCCTCAGTGACTCTGCTGAGGATAAGCCAGGTGAATGATCTCCAAGCTTATTCATTTCAATGAAGTGGAAAGGCTGTGTAGGATAATAAGCTAAATTATTTTTAGGTTAGATTTTGCTGACAACGGGTCACGGATCTGAAATGTTGGCCATTTCTTTTATCACAGATGCTATCTGACTTGCTGAGTTTTTCAGCATTTTCTGTTTTTGTTTTAGATTTGTATCATCTGTAGTTTTTTTAGACTATTTCTAGTTAAGTTTGCCTTAATGTATCTTTTTAAAGTGATTCTACTTTTAAAACAGCTTTTATTTTTCACTGGACTCTTAATTTTGCTGTGTTTCTGGATCATGGATGTTCAGAAGCAAGCAAAACTCTAAACAGGCAGCAAAGCTGAGAGATGCCTTTGTCAGCTGTTGGGATCATAGCTATTTGACACAAATAGAAATAGGACCATCAGTGATCAGTTTGGTTCCCTGATTAAATGCTTAAAACATTTTGGAAAAATGTGATTGGTGTGTTCTTGGATTCCTCCATTTGCTCCCCTTGTAAATATCATAACAAGCCAATTGAATAGTGGAATCTCTTCAAACAGTGGAAATATATTGAGTGTGGAAGGCTGTTTCTTGAATGTCCTGGAAGCCAGATGATGATGTATCTGATCTTCTGCTCTGCAGTTGGACTCGAGTGCTGAGTCTTGCAGCATTCTGGAGGACAGTTATACTTCATATCTGGGCCCTCAGCTTTCTATCAGTCATTGTTTGCACATCTGACTCTGATATTTTTCATTAAAAATATTATTAATTAGTGTACATAAATTGAATATAGTTTTAGATGAAGTCATTTTATACTTTCATTATTTAAATCTTTTTTCAATTGTCAATGTTACCTAATCATTCCACATTTAGAAATGGTGGAAAAAGCCTTCTGACAGCTTGTGCTGCCAGAAGGCTATCGGGAGATCTGTAAGCAGGGACTTAATTTCCATCTCCTGTGGCCAAGTCACCACATGCTGATCACCAAGGTAAGTGTGAGACACAATCTGACCTAGAAATTTACAGATATTTATATAGTAGAGCATGGGGCGAAGGTTGACGTGTAGAAATAGAGTTGTGTGTTTTCTAGAAACTTTTAGTAAGATGTGGCACAACATACTGATTTTATATATATTCAGGGAAGCAGAGTCATTGCTTATCAGAGGAAAATAAATTAATGTTTGCGTATTTCCAGAACTGCACTGATTAACATCAAAGGGCATGTTTAGTTCAACTTAAATGTAGGCAAGATGTTAAAAAAAAAATTGCATTTAAGCTAAGGTATAAAAGGTTTGTCTTAGTCCTGTGAAAGAATTACTCAATCAAATTGTGGTATAAAAGGTTTGTCTTAGTCCTGTGAAAGAATTACTCAATCAAATTGTAAGCATGAAAAATGAGTAGGTATCCTGCTATGTGTGTGGTATGATCATTAGATTTTTCCATCAATTTTTGCAACACAAAATAATTCAAATTCCTTTTAACAGCCAACTCTCATTTAAAGCCAGTAAGAATAGATTCAGATTAGGAGCATTAAGGAGTAAAATAAAGCCTTGTATGCTATTTGAATTGCAATTCTGAATTTTGAGCTGAGATTTAAAATGTGAACATATCATTGTATTCACTGGAATTCAAATTTTCCCATAATGAGAGCATGCAGGACCAGGTCCTCAGTGTTGACTGGCAGGTGAATTGTGATATTTCCACCCCCCCCCCCCCCCCCCAACCCTTTGGATATAAATTCTGATTTGCCATTTAACATAATAGCAGAAAATGCTTGAAATACTGAGCAGATCAGGCAGTATTTATGGAGAAACAGAGCTGACATTTTATGTCAATGACTTTTTATTAGAACTGAGAGAAAATGGAAGGTTTTTTCAAAAAGCAGGGTCAATGATCACTCTAGATATTACATGAGAAATAGTGCATGGCCAAAAGAATCTGGTATCAGAATATATTTTTTTTAAAAAGCACAAAAAGATCAGTCCAGAGGAGGTATACACGTGAGAAGCAAGTCCAAAATTATGTAGATAAAAACTGTGAATGGTGGAAATTTTAAAGGAACAAAATTGGAAATGCTCATTATTTGTAATGGTAGAAATTTGTTGGGTAGGATTATGGAACTGTTGGCACTTCCTTCCATAAATGCCAACAGGATTCGGGATTCACTGTGAACATCGAAGTCATGAACTGCAGCTACTCTGACATTGAACTCGTGTAGTGTAAAGTTGTGGCAAATCACTGGCATTTATGCTAGGGAATCTGGCCAGTGAATCTGTGTTAGATTAGACCTGACACAGGGACAACGACTTCATTCATTTGAATGGAAAGCGGCAGCTGCAAGGGAGCATTAGGTAATTCGTATTTTGGAATTGATTAGATTTAGCAGCTTCATTGCTCTATTAAGAGTTCATCATGGAACTGTAATCAGGATATGGCCAGTGAAGTGCATCCAGCGTATTTGGGACCTCTGCAATTGCAGGGACATTTTAACTTGGTATTATCTACATAGGGGTAATTCCATGTCGAATAGCTCATGTTGGCAAAATTCTGCCCTTTGAGCTTATTAATTTGAGATGGAGGAATTCAGCTTCTTCTGGTTTCTATTTTTTTCAGATTTTCCTTTTTGGAAGTTCAGGTAATGATTCTGCTTCTCTCATTTTCTCTTCCTCTTTTTAAAAAAAAAATTGTCCTTCATTCATTGCCCCAGTTTTGTCTATAGTTTTCTTCTACTGGAACAGTGAAGTTATTTGCTTGGTACCAAGTATAGGAAAGCTGAATGCTGTTTAGATGGGAAAATACTACAGAATGCAGTTGTACAGAGGGATCTGAGCATCCTCAAGCATGAAACACACGATAAGCAATCAGGTAGAGCAAGTAATTAGGAAGGCAGTTGGATTATTGCCCTTCATTGCTAGGGGGAATGAAGTAGAGAAGTGCTGTTTCAACTGCACAGGATATTGATGAGATCACACCTGGAGTATTGTTTAAAGCTTTGGTCACCTTATTTAAGCAGACAGATACTTGCAATGGAGGAATTCAGAGGAAGTTTTCTAATTTTATTCTAGGAATGAGGAACATCTGAGGAAATTGGTTCAAAACTGTATTTTGGAAGAATGAAGCAACCTTATTGAAACACATTGTGAGAGGGTTTGAAAGGGTATGTGCTGAGAGGATGTAGCAGTGTGGGGTGGGGGGAATGTGGGGAAGGAGGATGAGGACACAGTTTCAAAATAAGATGGAGTTGAGGGGAGATTTATTATGGTCATTGAATTCTCTATCCCAGAGAGCTGAAACAATGAATATGTTTAAGGTATGAGAGAGACAGATTTGCAGCATTCACAGTTTTTGTTTTTGCCATTTAACACATTTAACTTCCAGCAAAACTACATGCCATGGTGTCATAGGATAGGCAGCTTGAAGTGCAAGAATGCTAATTGTCTGCTTTTGCTCATTTGAATTCTACATATGCACACTCAATATAAATATATTAACTTTGTTACTTTATCTTGTATATATGTTGACATTCAACCTGATATTACCTTTTTTGCACACTCTCTCCTGATTCTATTCTTTGTTCAGTCAAAGGCAAGGAATTGACTGCAATGGCTTTTCTTAATGTATGGTGTACACTGACAATATTTTTGGTATGTTATAGTAAAGATTAAATGCATAACTTAGTGCACTAAAAATGTCTTGGCAGTTCGTAAGGCTTTCCCTGTTGCTGCTAATATTAATCAATGTTAATTGTTACATATGTTGATCATTTCAAAGATTTTAGTGAATCTTTACTGAATTGCAGGCAATATCAAAAGAAACGTTGAAGTAATGCATCCAACTAATCCTTGCATTTGATATCCACCTTTCTATTTATACCTTTAATTAGAACTTTATATATTTAAAGTTATTAATTTAATAAGGTAAGGAAAGTCACAAATCAGCTTTAGTAGTGTACTGTAATATGTTTTTGAAAGTGTCTTATGACAATTTAACCAAATAATGCCATCCACTAATCTACTTTTGGTAAGGAACTGAACATCCACTAAGGTTAATTCATGGTGTTCAAAAATACATCAAAGGGGGAAACCTCTGCTGGTTCCAATCATTCATGGCACAAAGAAAATGGTTGTGGTGGTTGGATATCAATCATCTCAGCTACAGGATATCTCTGTAGGAGTTTCTCAGGGTAGTGTCCTAGGCCCGATCATCTTCAGCTGCCTCATCAATGCCTTCCTTCAATTGTAATGTCAGAAATAGGGATGTTCACTGATAATTACATAATATTTAGCACTATTCATTACTCTTTGGATAATGAAGCAGCCTACTTTCAAGTGCAGCAAGACATGGACGACATCCAGGCTTGAGCTGATAGATGGAAAATAACATTCACAGCACACGTGCCAGGCAATGACAATATCTAACAAGAGAAAATCCAGCTATTACCTCCTGGTTATCAATGGCATTACCATCACTGAATCCAACTCTATCAATATTTTGGGGGTTACCATTGACTAGAAACTGAATTGGAGTAGCCATATACACAAATGAGTAATAGCTTGACATTGTGACTTCAAGAGCAGTTCAGAGACTAGGAATCCTGCAGTGAGTAAATTGCCTCCTAACTCACCAAAGCCTGTCCACCATCTGTGAAGCTCAAGTTAGGAGTGTGATGGAATACTCTCCGCTTGCCTGGATGAGTACAGCTTCAACAATGCACAAGAAGGTTGACACCATACAGGACATATCAACTAGCTTAATTGGCACCTCATCCATAACCATTCACCCACTCCATCACTGATGCAGAGTAGCAGCTGTTTGTCCAGGATGCATTACAGCAACTTGCCAAGACTCCTTGGACAGCACATTCCAAACCCACGACCTCCACTAGCTAGAAGGGTGAGGGCAGCAAAAGCATAGGAACACCACTACCTGGAGGTTGCCCTCCAAGCCACATGCCATCCTGACTTGGAAAAATATCATCATTCCTTCACCATCACTGGGTCAAAATCCTAGAACTCCTTCCTTATAGAATGTGAAACTATCTTTGCTTTTAATCTTTATTCTCTTCCATTCTAAGTGAAATTATTTCTGGCTGGTAGGATTACATTTTTTTAAGTGTCATGGGTTTATTTAACCTGTGTAATTGGGGAGTACTTGTTAAGCAGATTTTACAACTGGTATAGAAAGAAACACATCCAGCATTATTATTATCAGAAACGCAGGAAGCACTTGCAGATCAGACAGCATTTTGGAAGAGAGAAAGATAATGTTTCAGGTTTGTTATCTTTCATGAGAACTGCTTTTTGGTGACTATTAAAATTATGACACTTTCTGGTTTTAGGAGAAATAATGGTTACTATTTCACTGTTGGCATAAATATTGATATTCAGACTTGATTTTTTTTTTCTCTCTTGGTTCTCTTCACATTTGCCTCATCATAGACAAGAAATTGACTCTTTTCTAGCTCTTCACCCACCACCTCCTTTGGTCAATCTATTGCCTCAAAGTTGTTGAGGTGCAGCATGGATAAACAGAAGTTACCTTCAATGTGATATTGGGAAGATTGAAATCATTGCATTCAATCTCTTTTCCCTAGCATTCCAGATGATATTTTTGCAGCTGAACCAGAGTCTGCAATCTTGGTGTCATATCTGATGCAGAGAAGAGTTTAGGATCACATAAAATAAAATAACAATGTGAACAAAACACCTCTTGTCCTTTTGCTTGTTGGCATATGATATGACCAGTTCCTCTTAAACACCCTGATCCATCCCCCTTACAAAAGGATGATCACATTTTCCACGTGATAAATCAAAATACATGAGATTGTTTTTAAAGAATCAAGGGGCATATTTACCAGTTTATTTGGGCAGAGCTGCTTATGATCCTGTATTGGTTTTACTATTATGGGCTCCTTCAGTGCTCTAGACTGGAAGTTACAGGTCTGGACAGGACTTTTTTTTTTGTAATAAGCTTTTTCTCTGGTTTTGGCAGTGTGTTTGAATCTGGCGATATGAGAGAAACTACTTTGGTAGTAGGTGTGAGCAGTTGTCATCAGCTTTCATCTGTGCTTTTTGTTGCCCTGCTTCTTTGATTTAGTTTCAAATCAATAGTCACCACTATGGATGCAATGTCACCTGTGGGATTCTGCTACTTTAAGTACTGCTGATCAGGATTTATGCAAATCAACGGTTACTCTGGCTGTAATTTATGGAGTCCAACGAGGGATTTCAGATTTCCTGGCATTTCCCACCATTCACAACCTGGGCTAGATTTGAGCTGACTTTGGACTAGTCTTTCCATTGGGTTCAATGGAGGGAAATGGTTACAAGTCACTAAGTTCTAAAGTTAGATTAGAAAAGTACCATATGTGCCAAATTTTCTATGTGGATGTTGTACATAAAAAGTGTTTTTCACGTTTCGAACTGTTTGTGGTCATTTTAGGGGAAGTCCTGCCCTACTGAAAATTGGCATGACCACTTCCTGTTGTAATTTGAGCTAACACATGTCATTTCTTGGCTATATTTCATGCATTTGATGACTTGCCAACAGAAACTGATTAGCTCTCCTTTCAGCCAAGCTTTATATTTTTGGTCAAATGGACCATTGTCAAATTCCTTCTGCAATAAAGCTGGTGCTTCACCACTTATGCCCTGATCACTTTATCTGTCTATGTAAAGGAAGCTGTGTGTATTTGCTGGATTCTCATCCTGTGTCATATTTTCTTTGAATGAGGTAGTTACAGATGTACAGTAGCCATCAAACTGTTGTTTTCATAACTTTTTATGTTGGAGCTCTATCCTGTAACCCAAGTGTGCTGTATCCATTAGAGTCACCAAGATGTCTTTAGTTAAAGTGCATCTACTAGGGTGGGGCCAGTGTACCCCAAAGTGTGAGTGGCATCTGTATCTCTTTGTTGTCCAGGTTAATG
>JARFYF010000112.1:65632274-65647790 GCA_030265395.1 Rhina ancylostomus | reverse complement strand
GGTAATGTTGTAGCATTGGCCTAAGTCCAGTAGGAACTAATTTATTGTGGGTGAGTTCATTTCCCTATGTTCCTCTCAGTCAGTGGTGTGAGAACCTTTGTCTTCTTGGTCTGAATAGGATTTAGCTGAAGGACACAAAACTGAAATGATAGTTTGTCCTGAATTACCCATAACAGGAGAGGTGTAACCTTGGGAAGATTACTTTGAATTTAGTTTCTACCATCGTGCTTTTTGAACCCAATAATATGAAATTCAAAACTTTGTGTTCAAATATCATCAAATTATCTCCATAGGATATAAGAGACAAACATCTGGTTTGAACCAATGTAAAGCAGAGCACTTGTATTGAATTTAAGCAGCAGGCTACCAAATTGTACTCGCCAACCAGTACTGAATTTCATACGGTTATTCTGCACAGTGGTGTTAATGATACTCTTATCCGTCTTGGAGTGTGCTAATAGCAACCTATATAAGATAACTATGTAAAACTCAGTTCCAGCTGGCACATATACCTCCTAAAAGTGCCCTGCTTCATGTCTGTATTTAAAAAAAAATGTTCATTATTTTCAACCAAAACTATGTATGGAACATGGTTCAACAGTGTTATCATGTGTTCAGACTTGAATACTGATTGTTCAGGAATAGTGAACAACAGTGTATTCTAACTTTTGTAGCCTTGAGTTGAAGATCAGAATGTAAATGTTCCCAGGTGCAGTGTAGGTGGGTGGGTTGAAATAGTCTTCAACTTCACTGAAGTTAACATTTTATGAACCTTCTTGCAAGTAGGTTAAGATTCGTACTTAAAGACAAATTTAGGACACATTCTTTGAACTAGCTGGGGTGCAATGTGTGTTATTTATAAATTTAAACAAAAGGCTGATGTTTTCTCAAATCTACTTGAAATGGCAGAAATTTTAACTATTCGAGAACTGTTCTTTAAACTGAAGTTTTTAACCATTAAAGCTGTTGAATTTGTTGTAAAAGAATGCAGTAGGTACTTTATTCATATAATATGTAATGGTCTTCAGTGATTATACCAATCATTATCATTACATTGACTAACATGGCATTTCCCATAGAGCTTTTGGGGTGGCTACATCAACCCTCAGTGTGTCCATCAGGTTGTTGTGCACTTTGGAGTGTGCCAGTCTAAAGCATTCAGTTGCAGACAATTCCTCACACTGGATGACCAGCAAAGTTTGGGCAAATGAAAATGTGTCTTCCAGCAACAATCAATGTTTGTCTCAGTGTGTGCGCCTGGGATCAGCCCACAAAACATCGATTCCTGTGTCATGTAGCTCGGGTTGAACCTCGAAAGACCACTGAACATATTTTCAAACTTGGCAAGCGTGCACTCCAGAAGGAGATGGATGATAATCTTATCTATATTGTAGCCACTTTGAGGCACCATGTAGTGGGTGAGAGATTCTGGCTGTGCATGAAGGATCTGACAGAGAAGGCCGTCATCTCCGCCAATCAAGCAAGATCTTGTTTGAGATCCTTAGTGATAAGCTGTCCTGCCATCTCCTCCTCCTAAAGGACCTCAAGAACATTCATTGCAGACACTGCCTGATTAACTTCCAATTGAAGGTGTTTTTCTTTGCAAACTTTTCAGCAAAGGATAGATGGCATGACACAGACCGATTGAATGGAATGTTCCACAGTAATGTGGCCAGGCCCATTCTTCAAAACACCAGGGACAGGAAAACTTTCATGACATAGTGGCACTTAATATTGTGTACCCAAGGTTTACAGACATCTGCATGCGACCATCAGGATGAGTGCCACTTTGGGTACACTCACCTCTGCTCCCTTGGGCTGGAGATGTATGCATCACATCCCTGTCGATATCCATTTTGGATCTTCAGATGAAATGGAAGACAGCAGAGGTAACTGCCACAGCTCAGATGTGAGCTGTGGGCTGCATCTGCACCACATATAGCTCCACTTAAACACTGCAGATCCAGTGACCAATTTTTTAATCTGTGCTAGAGATAAAATGCCACTCCTACATTATCTTCTCCCATTTTCTGATTCATCTTGGCTATCACTCTACCAAACTTTGCGTATGCCCAGTTCCTCTGAACTCTATTATCAAAGCCTTCATGGAATCAGAACTGATCTGAACAAGGAATCAGATTATTTGCCAGAGAACATGACCTTGCTTGTGCTGTCATTAACTGTAGCCCAAGAAGAAGACACTGACATGGTCTGTGTACAGGGAGGCTTTGATGTGCATGTCTCTGCTGGCAGGGATCGTCACCCCCTTACGTTTGTGTCCTTACCAGTGGATTATCAGAAGGCTCAATACAACATGCACAAAAGACAGAGGAGTGAGGGTAACCTTCCATCTGGCCTCAGCTGATCCAGTCCCACAGGAATTAATAGAACTCTGGAGTCAATGGTTGTTTCCTGGTATCTATGACCTGGGAGCTAGACCAAAGTTCTGGGAGTCTGCAGTCTGTGGCCTTAATCACAAGGCTGGCGTAGAAGGATTTGCAGATCAGCTATGAGAGTATTACAAAACTGTTCTCTTCCTTAAGGCTGCTGATTACAGAGCTCCCACTGTGAACCTTTGAGAAGGAGGAGCATGAGTGTGCCTTATCCTGTGGTGGATGAGTGGATGCTGGACTAGAAAATGATCTTGGAGGGCACCAAGGCAAATAGCGAAGCTTGTTGACTCTACCTCTAGAAGATCTTCCTGGAGATCCATCCCCCATTGACTGCAACAAGAGCAGATTCTGCATACTTTGTTGAAGTTGATGCATTTCGTTCTGACTCTCTCTTTCTGAACATCCTTGAGGATTAACTTCTTGATGTTCACCTTGGTTATCTCCCACCAACCAAAGCTAGCAGGAATTTCAGAGTTCTCCAACATCTCTCTTTAGTTCCTCAATATTTTCTTGGGGTGAGTAGTATCATACTCATCTTCCAGCCTTTTGCTTTTTCACAAGACGAGAGTGGATCAGGTTGGTGAGTTGAAGATCTGCAAGTTGTTCTTCCCCAGCTGAGTAGTTTGAATACCCAGGGGCAAACTAGTTTTGTCTATTTTTTGTCCTCACTTTGGTGTTCTATGCTTTGGTGTTTTCTTGGTTCCAGTGAAGCCTCCAAGGTAATATTCTCAATAATAGAGAAACAAAGGACTGCAGATGCTGGAATCTAGATGGAAAACACTATATGATGCTGGAGCTCCTGAAAAGTATTCACTGCACCTTAGCAGATATTGCATCAAAAGTACAAATTTGAGAAATTGAGTGAATATTAGGCATAGTGTTTCCATTCTGTTGAATTTTCTTCAGCTTAAACAATTTTTTGTGTCTGTCTACTGAAAATACAAATGTTTCTACTGAACAATTCAAATTCTGTAATAGTATTGTGGAGAACATGAGTTTTTTTAGGAATCATTGCTGTCACCAGTGAATGGTATGAAATAATCATTCTACTTGTGATCAGCTCGCTGGATTATATTATTCTTTGTTATTGGGGAAAATTAATTTTGACAATATTGAGTAATGTCATATTAGTATTTGTAAATGTTTCTCATATGTAATGCAAGAAGTTTAGAGGGAAAGAAGATCGTCCTACTCTAACCCTTTTTGGTCTTCAATTTTGAGACAACAGTGAAGCGAGAATAATAAATGCAAACTCTGCCTGTTGTGAGAATCAACAAAGCATTATTTTTTTAGACAAGAGCAATAGAACATATATGAACTGATTAAATGCTGAAAACCCTTATCAGGGTAGTGACCATCTGTGGGATGGAGAGTGTAAATGTTTTAGATCACGGACTTTAATCAAGAAGTCAATTGGTGTTATAACAAGTTTTAAGTCAGGAAGGCCTAGTGGATGGGAGAAGAAAACAAAGATCTTTGAAGGTGTGAAGGGCAAGTGAGGTTAATAGTTAAAAATTCTGTAGTGTTCAACTTGATAAGCATTATTCAGATTAATGTGTTTGCATCTTGAGAACAAAGTTAAATAGCATGCATCATGCTTAAAGAAAAAAAATATCACACCTATACTTCCCCATGCACATGATATACTAGCACCCAGTGTGCGCACAGGTGATTAGATGCCCATGCGGTGCTTACTTGCAACCTCCCAAGTCAAATTTCTGGTTAAGAAACTGCGTAGGCCATTTACAGGAAATGAAGCATTTGTACTGTTTAAAGCTCTGTAGCTTTGTTGGTGATTGCGGTTAAAATCAGTTTAATTCCTTCCAGGGGCTGGAATTATTTTGCTGGAAGTTATCTAAGCAATTAATTATATTTTACCTCTGAGTACATTAGAGATGGTGCCATTGGCTGTGCAGCAAGAGCAGGAACAAGAGAAGGAGACTACAGGCAAATTGGGATTGTCAGAGAACCTTGGTGTTTGCATATTATAAAAATATAAAATTATCATTTTGGAGACAAAATTATGAATTTAACAATATATATTGTATTCCAGGGAATTAATTTAAGCCTTTTGTATACTAACGCTGCCATAAAGGACCTGAAATTTATCTTCACAATCCTGTATTATGCTGTTGAACACAATCTTACCAAATTTATTTAACATTATTTTTTCAGGAAATTCCGAACTTCTTAAAATTATTTTGTCATCTTTGTTGTACCGTTTTGATAAGGCCCAATTGCTACACTATTTACTTGGTGTTACATGGTATGGTTATTTAGTTTTGATCATATTTAATACAGTTATATTGAATTCACGACTAGATTACTAGTGCAAGAACTGTCGTCAATCTGAAGTTTGAGGGTTGGGACTTAAATCCATTTTTTCCACACGGTCAGCACAACAGGAATAAAACATGAAACTCTGCTGTAATCAAATGAGTTCATGTAGCCAATCTTTAAAATGTGAAATTGCTTATAGAAATTCGTGAGCACATGGTGCCAAGACTATATTAGCTATCCCATGGCACTCATTATTATGGACAGGTGAAGAAAGGAAACGACAGTTCCGACTCTCAAGCTCTGTGCATGCGCACGCACACTCCTACAGATGTCCCACCAGTGCATTCATCTTCTACACTGCCCTCGTATGCTTATCACAGCTCTGACATTCACCTCACACGTACCGACAATTCAGCTATTTCATGCAAACACATGTTGAGACACTTTTTCCAATACTATCCATTTCACTTGCAGAAGAACGTAGCTAAAAACCATTACCTGGAATTGCAAATTGAAGTGAGAGAGAGGGCAGGTCAGCCACTTCCAGTCACATCAGATGATGCACCTAAAGAATTGTGTGCTGACGATGATGGGTCCTGTTGCCATAAAACCAATGTCACTCAGCCAGCTAGCCCACATGTCTCTTGCTCACACTGTGACAGTACAATTCCAAATGTGGCTAACTGGGCCCATAATAATGGACTGTGGTCACAAAAAGACAGGAACAGTAGTTGGAGTAGGCCTTTTGGCCCTCTGTGATTGCTCGGCAATTCAATGAGATTATGGCTAATCATTCATGTCTTGACCTTTTCCTTTTCTAACTTGATATCCCTTGATTCTCCTAACATCCAAAAATCTAACAGTTTATACTCTGAATATACTCAGTGACTGAGCTCGCACAGTCCTCTTGGTTGGACAACTACAAAGATTAAATAATTTTCGTATGTTGAGCTATGACCCCTAAACACCCCAGCCTCTGATCTGTCAAGCCACCTAACAATTGTATTTGTCTCAATGAGATAATGTCTCATTTTTCTTAACTTTGGAAAGTATAAGCCCTCAGCTTGTTTCATTTCTTTTCAAAGAACAATTCTCCCTATCCCTGGAATCAATCTGGAGAACCTCTTCTGCACTCCCTCCATCACACATACACCCTTCGTTCTGTGGGAAGCTGAGATACAGTATGCCAGATCTAGTCTCATCGAGACTCTATACAAATGAAGCTGACATCTTTATTCTCATGTATAAATAAAGGTCATTTTACCATATTATTCCCTAATACTTAATGCACCTGCATCCTAACATTCAATAATTTGTGTACAAGAAGTATAAACATTCCTCATCAAATTTAAAAGAGGAGTCTTCCACCAGGTCAGCTACAGCTACATGGGGAGCATTGTGCAAAATGAGGACTGGCAGCATCACTTGGAAGGTGGACATAAAGGGAATCCTTTGATCACTGAACATTGTCATATTAAATGTTTAGAATTTGGTTGACATTAGGAATGCTTTAATTCCAAAAAAAAATTGAACATTAATGCCTTTTGTTCCTGTGGTCTTAATTTGTACTGCCAGACTTGAGTGGCTACCAGCAAAAGTGATGATTCTCTTACCATAATAGATGCAAAGATTAAGCATTTATCACTGGCTGCAATGGTTCGTGCAATCAGAGACGTGAAAGATTGATAATGTACTCTGATGTTAATTGATCTTCAATAACCTAATGGAAATTAGGGCATTGATCATGCCACTGGGTATCATGTGTACCTGATGCAATCTCAGTTGATACAGATGTTCACTGCTGAAATCCAGTACTTCACCATGTTACTTTGCCACTTGAAATTCAAGTGTGATTTCAGGGCACAGTTCATTGAAAATGGCTGAGCAAAATGCCTCTATCTGGGAGCAGATCAGTTGTATGGGGACTTAAGGGAAATCTTTTGGGTTACAAGGACTATCAAGGGATGGGAGCTCTTTTTATTGAATCCTGTTGCCATCATCTTCTTTACTTTCCTCCTATTCCATACTGACCTGCACTTACATAGGTCAGACACAGAGCAGATGACTACAAAACTGGCAAGTATTTCACACCATTCCTGATCCGTCCAGGCACCGGAATCTCATCATAAGGAGTCTGAAGTCACACTCTTATGACTTCTAGAGCCAGCATAGGAATGAAAGACAAAGCCATCTCTCCAGACTGCACTAGAGCTAAAATATGGTGGGTACCATGAAGGAATCAAACATACTCCCTGGTTAAATATTGTTTATAGGAGCTACACATTCAGAGGTGACTAATTTTGTAATTTTTCTTGATCTCTTATTCACTTAAGGACCTTGATGCAGCAGGAGCCCACAATTCTGCTGAATAGGAATGCTGCTAACAACAACTGCTAGTCTCCTATCAAAGAAAATGAAACCCACTGTCCTTCAGAAGAGCATCAGTCACACTGCTATTGTAGTCATGTTACAAACTAAAAGCATGGCATCAGCTGCAACTGCTTGGAATAAAATGGAGACCAAGTAATTCAGGATGATAGTGACCTTCACCTCTACAGGCAGAGAAATCCAGGCATAAGTGCATATTTTCTCCTCTTTACCACCATCACTGTCTTTGCAAGGTTCCTGTGCAGCCTTGGAATGTTGGATGGTAGACTCCCTTGATAAGAGCTTTTCTTTCTTCTTTCCCTTCTCCAGTGTTGCCAGCTGTATAATAATTACCTACTTGCATGATAATTATTGTCTTTTTGTATTATAATTTAAATCAATAATATAAAAGTGCCCAAAATGTATGATAACATATTATCTCTCTTTAGTCCTAATAAAACCTCTTCTTGTAGCCCAGAGGGCACCCATGTCTCTTCAGGTCTAATTATTGCTTGTGATCTCTCTGCAACTTAAAACTAACTTGATTTTTCATTTTCCCAGTTGAGATAAAGAGTCCTTGACCTGAAAAGTTAATTGTTTTTCTTTCCATAGAATCTGCCTAACCAGCTGAATGTTTGCAGCATTTTCTGTTTTTATTCCGGAGACACAAGAGACTACATGCGCTGGAATCTGGAGCAAAAAACAAGATGCTGTTGGAGACACAAGAGACTGCAGATGCTAGAATCTGGAACAACAAATAATCTGCTGGAGGAATTCAGGTCCAGATTAAGGGTCTTGACCCAAAACGCTGACTGTCTATTTCCATCCATAGATGCTGCCTGACCTGTTGAGTTCCTCCAGCATCTTGTCTGTTGCTCTGTTTTTATTGTCTGTGAAAGGTCTCTGGTTATGACCTGCAACTAAATTGTCTCACTTCATCATACTGCCCCTCCCCTGCCACTTTGTGCATTTACCATCAAATACATGAGCTTTTTGGATGGGCATAATAATAATTGACAGTAAGCCGCAATCTAGAGTTATTTCTTCTGGCTATAAATTGGGGTCACAGACTCAAAACAAGATGTCTGGCACTTGGAATGGTGAGAAGATATTTCTTCAACCAGAAATAATCAATCTTTGGAATTTCCTACTTAAGGGAGCAGTGGAGGTTCAGTTACCAAGCATTTTTAATTCAGAGTTGAACAAGTTTTAGATATTAAGGGAATCAAGGGAAATGGAGTTAAATGCAGGAAAGTGGGGTGCTCAAGTAAAGGACCTGTCACAACCTTAAAGAAATGTAGTGATGGCACGAGGGGCTAAATGGTTTACTGCTGCTTTTGTTCTGGTTTTGTGTTCATTTTATCCACCCCAGCGAGGCTGACAGCTTGGGTAGTTGTTGAGCAAGAAGTGTGACAAAAACAATAGAACAAGTCCATTCCATTAAATTATTTGGGGATCTCAATGTACCCCACTTTATTAGGACCAGGCAATCTCTTTGCCTCCCCATAAATATCAGGGCCTATAGCATGGAAACCAACCTTTGTAATAATAACAAAAAAACTACTTGTCGTAAGATGGTATGAAAGAGGCTGAGTGACACGGAAACAGACTACCACCAGTGGCTTGCAACAATTGCTACGTGTACTTGCACAGAAATTAATTGAATCTGCTTGGGGGGAAAAAAAATGAAGACAGCAGATTAATGTTCTCTTATCCTCTATTTGCACCACTGATGATGCCCAAAGAGCACAGAGACTCACTGAGAGAGCCAGTAGTCAGTAAGGTGTTAGTTCATGGTTGCTTGCTATTGCAGGATGATATTCTAGTGGTGGCAAAGGTGGGGAGGGGTGACCAGACATATAATAAGTACGGAGGGAGCACAGTTGGCATGGATAGATGTAGACAAAAGAACAGGAGATTGACTAGAGATCAGCTAGCCGTTGTTGCCAGCGCATCGTATTAAGCAAGGTGATGAGAGATTTATTTAATACCTCTGTTTCTGTTCAAACTAACACTCTATAATGGATAAGTGCTTAGGCACTCAAACTGTCTAAGTTAGACCAATGTTCTGCTTTTTCACACCATCTACAATGGTCTAAAGTGAATCAGAGTAATCAGTGAATTACCATTATCTGAATTGTCTGTGAATAACTAAGCTAACAGTAAATTGTTACAGTACTTGATAAATAATTTGACCATTTAGCTCATGACAAATGGCTACAATATAGCTTTGATTACAGAATCAAAGGTCAGGAATGTTTTAACATTCATCTCTGAGCAGGCATTCTAAATTCCTGTATGTATGCTAAAAAAAGGGAAGCATTTTAATTCATCTAAACTACTCTCAATGCACCAGATTATGTTGTAGTGGTTATTTCCAAGAATTATAAATATATTTTTCTGATAAATATTGTCAACACTCAGTGGATTTAATGATCATAACACTAAAGTTCTATGAAGCTGAGGATCAGGGATATTATTATGGGGAAGGACAGAACTGGAGTTTCAGACAGGATTGGATAAGGAGTGAAGCAATGCTAATATTGCCAAATGCAATTTGTGGATGACTCCACTAACCTTGGCTGGATGAGAAAGGTTACTAAATTTATTTTGATGCTGATACCAATTCTATAGGGTCAGCCTCGTGGCATATCAAAGCTCTCAAACTTTTCCACCAGAATGTCCAAGTCCTAAATCTGGGTCCTGCTTTCTGCACAGAATCAGGTGACTGAAAATTAAGCATCTTTCTCTTGTGGACTGAAAGGAGATGTCATGCACCTTTTGCTGCATGTACCAGTGCCAGCTCCCTTTACTTTCCACTGTTATCTCTTTTGTCATTTTCATCCCTCCTGGTTACCACCTTATAACACCATTCTATCCCTTTTCTCTGCTGCCTAGAAATAGTGCCTCCAACTTAAAGTTCTGATGAAAGAGCCATACAGAGAAAGAAATAAAGAAACATTAATTCTTTTTCTCATCACAGATGCTGGCTTTGTTTTCAGATTTCCTGGCACTACATTATTTAGTTTAAAAAGACAAGTTCTGCAGGAGAAAAGCAAAACCCCAGTGTTTTCCCCTTAAAATGTAATGTTCAAGACACAAGATAAATATGAGGAATCTCACTGTCACCTACGATCCTGAACGTCTTAGCATTCCTGCCTCCCCATCGCAGAATTTAACTGTCTTGTAGACGGTTCGAAGGTTTTTGCCTGATGTGCTATGTTTGGGGTTATCTGTGTTTGACTGCAAATGCAGGATCAAGTAAAACAATTATCTAGCTATAAAAAAACGTGAACATTTTGTTCTCAACTAATTCATTACAGCAAGGCCACGATGTATGGTATTTTACTTCTGTAAATGCCAATAGGAAATAGTAACAATCCTGTACAGTATAAGTGAAACATGATGTTTTTCTTGAATCTTTTAAGGTTTTAATCCTGATTCAATTTGGATTTATGATATTTATTTCATTCATCCATACATTTTACCATAGAACTTTGCATGATAGAAAACAATAAAATACAAAGGAAAAACTTTTCTGATTGCTTGATCTTTACAGTGCTGAGTAAATAGATTTCCTAAATATATGGTCACTGCAGATACTGATTCTTTTTCATGAATTTGAGCAACACAGCTGAATTGAATTGTGGAAAATTTGTAACATGGCAATATTCCCATTAAAAACCCCAATTTTTTCCTGGAAAAATTCCCATAAAGTTAGGGGTGCACTGCATTTAAAAAATTGGATTTGTATGAAAAATAATTAAGGTTTTAGTCATCTGATTAAACATAGATTTTTTAGATATTTAGGGAACCAATAGTTATGGGTTTAGTGCAAAAAAAAGTACCTGGGCAGAGGTAAAAGATTAACCATGATCTTTTCGACTGATGGAGCAGAAGAGGGAGTAAATGGCCTTCTGCTCCATGTGTTTACGTTTTTAATGATGTGAAGCCATAGAGCAGCTGAATTTATTGTCTCTTGTCTTGAAGTTTATGCCAAACCAAGTGGACAAATTGGAAAACTGTTAAAGAGCTAGCAGGCAAAAAAAGCTTAACTGTAATCTCTTGTACTGTATAATTACAACACATGTTGTCTGATGTACTGATGCATAGATTCCTCCTTTAACATTAGTTAATGAATTTGTTCCTTGCTCTCAGAGCTTGACGTGCTATCGTTTATTCTCTGACTTTTACAGGGCTTAACCAGTTGCCCTTTGATCCGACAAACAACAACGAGCCACAACAGTTTAATGATTCAAATGGCCCACTGGTGACGGAATGTACCATTTATCATTGTGACGAACCAGAAAAGAAAAGGAAACGAAACAATATAGTTGCAGGTAAGACTTGCCTTTCCTAATTCACTTCAAGAAATACAGAAAATACCTTGTGATGTAATGGAATTACTGGTGTGGCAAAGATTGTGCAAGGTCAACATGCCTTTTTATTTTGTCCTGAGAACTCTCAAACATGCTTTGCAACCAGTTGATTATTTTTGAACTGATGTAAATGTTATGCAGGCTAATGCAGTGATTACCTTGAGCACAGCAAAGACACAGTAATACAAAATGAATGAACGGGCAAATCGTTTATATTTTGGTAAAGCTTAAAGACATCAAAAGAACTTGTAAATAGCATTATTCAAGACAGAGTACAACAGCTGAGAGGCACAGCTTTGATTTAGCTGTGTATATTGTTCAAAAGCAGTAACATCCAGGGAATATACAATTTCACAGTTTCTTTAATGTCTTCTAGCTTGCTTGAATACTGTTAATAAAGTTGAGAATAATTGGAAATGAAGATTTCCCTTGATGCCTCAAGGAAATGGCCAAAGATAACTCTGTAGAAAAAGAACTGTAATTAGATAGTAGGGCTTCAAGTCAATTATGGAACAAAATATATTATTTTAAATATAGGTCCAAACTTGTTACAGTTCTTGAAAACAGTGATTAGATTGAGTGCTCATCAAAGGACTTCCTTTGGCTCCTTGAAACTGCAAATCCTCAAAGTATTGTAATATCACAGGCTGTTGCACTAATAGCATGTAGAAAAAGTTAACAGTGGGGGCACTGAACAACCAGATTTGATGAGCAATAAGAATGAAGAAACAGGAGTAGGCCAACTGGGATCTGGAGCCTGCTCAGTGATTCAATGAAATCTTGGCCTCAACAGCACTCTCCCCAAATACTGTCTCCCTCGTGGATGTATCTATCCTCCTGGGTTCGAGTCTGCCCTCTCCAGCAGTCCCTCTCCTCCCCTCCACACTGTGCATGCACATGCCACCCATTCCCACACCCAACCTTCCTTTACCTCTCAGTGGCAACACTTTCATCCCCCCTCTTTTATTGATATCTGTGTTTGTCTTTATTGTTTGTAGGCCTCCTACAGAGACATAATTTACTCAGGTATATAGGGAGCAATAATGATTGTATCTTGAAGCTGAGCCATTATGAACCATTTAATCTGAGATGGGCAGAAGAAACATTAATGGCTATCCTTCCTGAAAATCTGTATCAGCAGCGAGCTGCAGTTAATTGATATAAATTAAGCACTCTTAATGACAAGTGTTCAATTCTGAAAAAAACTGGTTGGCAGATTGAATAGCACTGTGGACTCTATTTCTGACAGTAGAAGTTTACCTTGTTGACGCACAGCTTCTGCTAGCAGTTTAGTTTTCCTCCTCCAGTTGTGATGTGTGAGCCCCAGACAAATGGGCCAGTGTTTTCAATTCACATTTTATCACCAGCAGCAGATCAGTTGGTTTTATGAACTGAAGGATTAATTAATGGTGGAGCTCTGCAGACAGAAGCAAAAAATGGTATTAGAGACCTTGTCTTGGGCAGTGATGGATAATGCTGCAGCAAAGATTACATACCTTTATCTTTCCTGTTTCATATGATGTATCCTTGCTCCATTTAATTGCTATAAGAAAAAGGTTTGACAGGCAATCAATTTGCATGGCTTTGACAGTTTCTCCCTTTAGTCACCTGTAGGAAAACGTTGCCACTGTTCCTTACGTGGAACAAATTCTAATGCCTCTGCTGATAAGAACATAAGAAAATGGAAAAGGGACAGGCCAGGTGGCCTCAGGATCCAACATCCTGTATTTATTTCACAATTGATAAGATTACGACTGATCTGATCTTGGCATCAACTCCATTTTCCTGCTTGTTCCTGGTTGGTACCTTTTTAAGTGGAATGAAGCCAACAACCATTTATCTAATGGCCAACAAATCTAGAATATATGTGCATGTTTAGTCAAAAGTAGAAACCACAGCTTTATGTTGATGACCTTGTACTATTTCTTGGATCCCAGGCTGAACTGGTGAATGATTTGTGACCCTGCTTCCTGCAGGTTAGAGTTATGCAGCCATTGTGTTTACTGTGCCAGCCAGTTGTTTTCCCCGCTTTTGAGGCAGTGGTTTGTTTATTATCAAGGCCTGCACAGGAGAAAGCAAGTTTTTCAGTGTTTTTAATGTTTGGAAGTGCATTCAGCTAATTCTTAAATTATTCTTTAAGTTTTAAAATTTATGTTAATAGTTTTTAAGTATACTGAATGTCAATGGCATTTAAAACTATTAAATGACATTCAGCACTTTACAGCTGGCAAAGCCAGGATTGCAGTTTTGCCTGATTAAGGCATGAAAAACACCATATTTGACCCAGTCCAGTGTATTTTGAATTAGATGGTCAGTTTATTCTTGTATCAGATCTAACTAGAAAAATAGAAGATTTCTGCTCATGAGTGTTTATTCTTCAAAAATTACTCGGACTAATTCCATGTCCTATCATATTCTAAGATACCTGTGACTAATGGTGTCCCACAAGGCTTGATGCTGGGACCCATGCTGTTTGTAATAAATGTGAATGACTTAGATGGGAGACATAATCAGTAAATTCACAATGACACAAAGATTGGAGGAGATGCTGATAGTGTGGAAGGTAGTTTTGGGCTACAGAGAGACATCAATGTGTTGGTGAAGTGGACTGAAAGATGGCAGATGGGTTCAATCCAGATAAATGTGAGGTGATGCATTTTAGGCGCACTAATGAAGTTAGGACATACACCATGGAAGGTCAGATCTTAGAGAGCATTGAGGAACAGAGGGATCTTGGAGTACAAACCCATTGATCCATGAAGGTGGCAACATGGCTAGATCACGTGGTTAGGAAGGGATACGGGAAACTGGCCTTCGTTAGTTGGGGCATTGAATGCAGAAGTAGGGAGGCTATGATCCAACTTTATAAAACCTTGTTCAGACCTCAGCTGGAGTACTACATGCAGTTCTGGTCATCATACTATTGAAAATAAGTGATACTGCTGGAGTGGGTGCAGACTTGCTTGGGCTGGAGCATTTCAGTTATGAGAAGCAATTAAGTAGCTAGGTCTACTTTTCCTGGAACGGAGGAGGCTCAGAGGGGACATGAGGCTTCCTGGAACGAAGGAGGCTAAGAGGGGACATGAGTGAGGTATATTAACTTATGAGTATAGGGTAAACAGCAGGAAACCTTTCCCCATGTCAGAGATAGATAAATCTATGGGGCTTAATTTAGTAGAAGAGATTTAGAGGGGAAATGAGGGGGACTGTCTTCACCCAGATAATGGCAAGTTCCTAGAATGCACTGGCTGAGAGAGTGGTTGAAGATGGGTCACTGATAATATTTAAGTGTCCAGATCAAGTGCTAGGAGATCCAATAAAGACAGAAGGATGCCCACTGGTCAGCATGGACAGATTGGGTTGAATGGCCTGTTTCTATTGCTGTACTATTTTGTGATTCTGAGTGTCAGCCTAGGTATTGGTCCTGAAGTCTCTGAAGTGGACTTGAAAATACAGCCTTTTGATTTGAGGGGCAATTGCTACCATACGAATCATGTCTAATATAGGATTGTGTGGGTGCAATTCAACTTCAAATTTCTCTTTACATTAAAGGTTCTATATGAATATAGATTTTAAATCCTGTATTTTCTATTTGGCCCTTTTGTGAAAAAAATCACACCTCTCAGTGAAGATGTATCCCATAGTTATTGCCATCACAGCTATTTACACAAAGTAAGAATGTTGTCAGTGCAGCAGATTACTTCGCATGGCATTATTTTCAAGATTTGTAAATGGATAAAGACCCTGTGTCTACAAATTGGTGCTTTCACTGGTAAATAATACATGAAAATGTATCTTGTATTTATATTTCTTTCTATTATTTTATAACCATTTGCTGATCTCCTTTCAAAAGGATAGAGATGCCTAGCACATTAAGATTATGCTAATTTGAAGCACTGCTGGGTAAAATCATTTGAATGAGCACTGCAGCTTTTAGTTGATTTTATTTGAAAGGCAAGTGAACAAAATTTATAATTCTGCTGTACCAGATTACACATCTGTAGCTGCAATAATAGTTTCCCTGTGTGCACAAGTGCAGATATATCTTATCAAAAAACAATCACTCCGGGTATCACCAAAACAATCAGGAACAGAAT
>JARFYF010000112.1:65595252-65613923 GCA_030265395.1 Rhina ancylostomus | reverse complement strand
CACAGAACTAGAAGCCTTTTGCAAGGAAGAATGGGTGAAAGTCCCCCAAACAAGAATTGAAAGACAATTAGCTGGCTGCAGAAGGCGTTTACAAGCTGTGATACTTGCCAAAGGGGGTGTTACTAAGTACTGACCATGCAGGGTGCCCAAACTTTGGGGCCTTCTCCTTTTCTGTTATTTTGAAACTGTAAAAGATGGAAATAAAAAAAAGTAATCTTAAAATATTAAAGGAATATGTCATCTTTATGCCTTTTGGAAATCAGGTCATTTTTTACTTGCTCAGCTATTCACAGTAACAGAAATTTTGACCGGGGTGCCCAAACTTTTGCATGCGACTGTATATCTTCCTCTTGTCCAACCCTGCATTCCCCTCACTAATTACCTACTTTGTATAGAATTCTCTCTGTTTTAGTTACCTAATTTTACCATAAGACAATATAAATACATTTATTACTGTTTCTGTGCTGACATGTCAAATGTTGCATTAATTCACTATTTTCAATTCTGGGGAACTATAATGATCAAGACTATGACATTTTTCAATGACTAATACATTGTTTGTTTCAACTCTCATGTCCCCTTGTCTGTTCTAAGATTAGAATCAGAAACAGATGTACCTTTTTATAGTATTTGTAAATTTTTGATCAAATTATACTTGTATTGACAAATTCTCATGTACTTGATTTTACTCTGCATCCTTTATTGTACATGTGTTTGACCCAGATGTTTGAGTTTAAAATGAAGGAGTTTCTTTTAAGAAATAGAGCAATTTAATGATGAGTTGTAAGAAATGTTTGAGAAATAGAAATAATGCAATAATATGGTAGGAGAAACCTGTTATAAATTCCAGTTGTTTGTGAGGATATTGTATAATGTTGCATTAATATATGATTAGAATGTCTACAGGAAATATAATCAACCAGAATGAGAATGGGTATGTCCCTAGTTGGAATAGTTGTAAGTTGTTTGATTAGAATAGGGAATAAATCATCTGATTTTAATCAGCCATGTAATCTACAATTCTCTATCCACATGGTAAATTGATTTCAGACAGGGTGCAATTAGTTGATCCACGTCTAAGCTTCCTAACTAGGGAGGGTAAAATTTTGATGATGATCCACTATGTCCAGTGATTTGTGCCATAGATGATTTCAGAGATGTAAGCCCCTCAAAGAGATCCTTTGACATATGACCTCTTTCTAATTAATTTTTTTCAAGATGTGCGTTTTGCTGGCAAATCCAATCTTAATTTTCCGTGAAAAGGTTGTGATGAACCACCACTTTGGACTGCTGCATTCCTTTGGGTGAATATGCTTCCACAGTGATATTGGGAAGGGAGTTTCAGGATTTGGTTCAAGCACTGTTGCAGGAGCAGTGATGCATTTCCAGTTCAGGATGGTGACTGACTTGGAGGGAATCTGCAGTCAGTAATAATCCAACCTGCCACCCTTGTCATCCTTGCTGCTAGAGGTTGTGGGTTTATGGGAGGACATGCTAGTGGGGTTACCATTGATAAGTAATTGCTTTTGATGGTACACGCTACAGCCAAGATCAGCTGGTCGTGGAGCAAATGAATGTTGAGGGTAGATGTAATACCAGTCAGGTGCACTGCTTTGCTTTGCTATTGAATGGCAAGAGTAAATGCTTCTCTCTTGTTGCCTTTACTCCAACTAACTGCCAGTCCTGAGACTCCTGTACTGCATCGGTCACTGAGTGACAGCTTTTGATGGAATAGTATGGTGACAGCAGCCTGAGTTAGTGGCTCTGGCATTTTGAAGGTAGCAATCCAATCTCTCCCCAACTGTTGGAACAATATTACCATGCACTGATCAAACAAGTTTGTGAATGCTAAGAAATAAAGGAAGAATTGAAGCACATAATAGAACGAGGAACCATTAGCAAACTTCATTGTAAGAGGAGATGGAAATAAAGGTGCAATAAACTTCCATCAAGAGACAATGACTGAAAGCTGAAGTTTTTTTAAGAAAGCATATTTTAATAGCAAATCCTGTACCCATTCTACATTCTTTACACATACTGTTGAGCACCAGTGTAGCAGGTACAAGGAAGACAGCTGGTAGACTAAAAGACTAGAATGCTTTTATCATATTGTGGTTAGAAATAACACAAAACCTTTTTACAGTTGATTTTTTTTTAATGTTTGATAGCAATGAAGGATAAGTGTGTCAGTGTTAAAAACAACAATTTTAAACAACTTACAAGCAACCCATTAGTTTTATGAAGTCAGGTACTGCTTAGAGTAAGCATGAACAGGAGAATATGTTCTCTCCAGATGAAGCCAAGAGAAAAGATTAAGTGATTGAGTAAAGAGTGCAGTTATTCAGGAGACTTCAGAGATGTTGCCTTGATTGCAGTAGCAATTCACTTTGGAAAAATGTGTTATATCCCAGTACAAAAAAACATCCCAAGTCTTTAAATTGCTTTTGCTTACAATTCTGAGTAAACAAATTTATCCCCACCTGAAAGCATCTGATGATCCTTTCATATCCTAAAACTGCATTATCACACTTTCTAGTTCAAACCATGAAAGAAACATTACTTTTAACTAACTTTCTCCATTATTTCCTTTTTAAAAAAAAACAAGTTCTGAACTATATTCCAGAGAAAGCTCATTTCACCTGACTTGGTCAGCCAGTTGTACTGTTTCCTTTTCTAGTTGTCTAGATGTGAAATTACTGATATAGTCATCTAGGTACCCCCACTAGACCAGTGACTTGAGAGCAACACTTACCCACTATATCATTAGTATTCTATCTCAGCAAAGCTCATCCAGGAGAGTGTACAGTTCCTCAACCTAATATATTTGCGACTACTTATTTCCATCATTTTGCAAACATCTCTGTGGAAAAGGTAATTAATGTGCAACATATTGCAAACCTTTACTGTAATGAAATTATTGTGGTTGAAGATCATGCTCTGCTTTGTCTGAGTTATGATGGCATTTTATAGTCATTGCCCAGCATGCACAATAATCCCTTAGCTCTACCATGAAAGAGGTCTTTGATTCATCAATAACTTTGAAAACATAGTTGTTGGTATGGTATCACTCATAAATAGTGTGAGATCAACAGAGCAAGCAAATTCCAAATTAATGGTATAATTACACATTGCATTCATCAAGTTTAAAGCTATCATCTAATTTGATCTTTGCTTTATAAAATTGAAGGTAGCTGTTTGATCATTGAAGGTTTAACTAATTTTGTGTGTTTGTATGTCAGTGTATGTGATCTCTTACAGTTTAATGTTCTGAAGCTTCTTTTAAAATTTAGATCTTCCTCCTCCGGCTGTGCGCGAAAGGCCTCCAGGATGCAAAACTGTTTTTGTTGGTGGCTTACCAGAGAATGCTTCAGAAGAGATGATCACTGAAGTTTTTGCACAGTGTGGTGAAATAATAGCCATTCGTAAAAGCAAGAAGAACTTTTGCCACATACGGTTTTCAGATGAAAGTATGGTAGACAAAGCTCTTTTTTTGTCAGGTAACTCTTATTTAATTCATAGCAATTTGGATTTTATTTTAAGACTATTTTTTACATTTTAATTACTTGAGCGTTTTCAAGGTTTCTAAATATCATAAACATATTTTCTGGAGCATAAAGGTGGAATCTAGTTCATAAAATCCAATCATGACAAAGACTCATGATTAACTATCTGGCATTTTAATTTTTCTGCTATTTTGACTGAAGTTATTCTTTTGATCCTGAGGCACACGTGACTAGACTTGCAGTCTACTCACCACTTGAAGGATCTGTATTATCAATTGACACAGTCAGTCAGCTTCACTATAGAAATTTCAGCTTTGTCAGTTGCAATAATGCTTCAGGTATTGTTCACTCTTGCAGTAAAATTTTCAGTTATGACATCAAGGATATTCATTAAAGAAAAATATTGCAAAAACAAAGAATCAGACAGAATAAGATACTTTAACAGATAAGTTGATTTTCCATTGTCTAAGTAGAGTTTTTTCTGTACCATTTGAACAATTTAGTTGTTCTTTTTGTCAATTCTACAGTATGTGTGATTTTTTTTTTAAATCCTGGGTCTTGATAGGCTACCGAATAAGAATAGGCTCCAGCACTGATAAGAAGGACACAGGCCGTCTTCATGTTGACTTTGCTCAAGCTAGGGATGACCTCTATGAATGGGAGTGTAAACAACGCATGATGGCAAGAGAGGAACGCCATCGACGAAGAGTAGAAGAAGAAAGGTTTCGACTCCCTTCACCTCCACCCATAGTACATTATTCAGAACATGAAAGTGCTACACTGTCAGAAAAATTTAGAGGTAATGTAAAAGTTTTCTTCTTAAGTATTTGGTTTAAATGTTTCTAAAAATCAATACCCTACACATTTTAATGCATACAAACACTCTTTCAAGAGCTGCTGTGCTAAGAATTTATGCCAGTTTTATTTGAGGCCTCAGGAGAATGATAGTCTAAAGTAGTGCATGTTAGAATTGGTGATTCTGATCCTGTCTGTGCAAATGAGGATCAAAAGTCATGGATGAAATTTGGCTTTGACTCTGCGTTTTCCTGCCAGGGCAGTGGTTTCTAGTGAGAATGGTCACTTAAATTGGTTAAGCATGTTTGGATCAGCTTCACCTTTGAAATATTTGACAATTGAAATGAGATTGGTGTTGGAAATGGGCACTTCATGCAGAGATGCTTGTGACCAGGTTTCCCATAAGTTACCCCAGTGAAGAAAATTAAAAAGAAAATGGGAAATTGAGGAAGAGCAACTCTGTTAGTGTAATCTTCACTGCCAGATTTGTGCTCTTGTAGAAATGCAGGCACAAGACTTCACTCCTCAAGTAGATACTGTCCAAGGTAGTACCACTCTCATAGCACATATTAGTGGTGGAAAATTGTGTTAGTGACATGAGTTGTGCTTTGTACAGATGGGTGTTACTCAAACATACCCAGCAGCCTGCATGTGTGTGTACTTCAAATACCTTCAGCTTCATGATAGAAAATTGAGGCAAATGCTGTAGATGCACAGAATGCCCAATGGTATTTAGTAATTTTTAAATAAAATTCAGTCAGCATGTGAAAATGATGCTCTGTGGAATAGAATTTCTAGTCCATTATCTGTTCTCACATCCACTTTGGTATCTCTGAAGTTTATACCTAGCAAATGTCAATCGCACTTCAGTTTTCACCCATGCCAGCTGATAATAAATAACAACAAAGCTCTCCCGAAATAAAAATTTTAAATGTGTAAATATAACATCTATCATTTCTGCTAGATTTTCCACTTCTGATAACCTGGTGTTTCTTCGCAGGCATGATTGAAGGATTTTCAAGTAGCAGCTGATCTGTAAAATGTTCTATTAATAAGTTTTCATTGTGAATTTGCCAATTTCCCCATAGGGAAATTAAAAATTCCCTATGAAATTTTTTATAGGACTTGTCAAAAGAACGTGGACTCAAACGAACAGTCCGTGGCCACCTGAGCAGCAACTAACTCCTTGCAACAATGGTTTCAAGCACAGCAAAGCCAGCATCGGCATATCTGACAACAGTTAAAGACCACAAGAAAGTAATAAATAGGATCTGGATCGCATAAGTAATGCCTGTTTAAACTGAGAATTGTTAATTTGAATCAGACATTAATTAGAATTGAGGCCTGAACAAATTCAAGTTGAGGACCGCTGAAAGCAGCTGATGCTTAAATATCAGAATAAAAAGATTACACTTTTCTTTTGTAAAATAGTAAGTGGAATACCTGCTGGGAAAAATCATTTAACCTTAACTAAGCAAATTGGAGTGTGGAAACCACTGCATAATTGGAAACTGGAAGCTATTATTGCAAGATGGACCATCTGTTTTCCTCTAAGTAAAGTCCGTATGTAAGCAGATCTCCTGGGACTGCCTTGGCAAAGGATTACACTAATGTAGTGGTTATGCCATTAGGGTTAATTAAGCTGTTAGAATGGTTACAGACTGTCCTTTCAGGGTACCATGTGGTTATTTTCACATGGAAAAGAGTCAAAACAGGCACATCCCCAAACAAATTAGTCACTGATATTTATAGATTGGCAGTAACCAGAACCTGACCATGGCAAATTGTGACAATGAACTCCAATTCTTGTTAATACCAAAACAAAATGTCATTCCAAAACAGCAGATTGTTTACAGTTCCAGCTGGTTCACTAATAAATTTCAGGATTGGGTATTTGTCAACCCTCCTCATTTCTACATTACTCCAATTTTATATGATGTAGCTGATGGGCATATCCAGCTTTTCAGTTATAATAATACTGCAAAAAAAAGTAGTCCATTGACACTTCCTTGGAACTATTGGCATTGCAACCTTGCCAGAGTTTCCCATGTCCCTTAGAATAAACAAATAACCATTTTAAAATATTCCTACAAGTCAGATGGTGGAGCAACAGGCATTGTAAAATTTTGTTACAATTGCTTTTTAACAACTAAATCTGGTTTCTTTTCCTTTTCTGACATACTTGAATGTATCAATGTCTTTCTTGCAGATGATTCAAAGTTCCCTGAAGCTGTTCAGACACTTTACACCTGGTTGGAACGAGGTGAAGTGAACCGTCGATCAGCAAATGTATTTTATTCNNNGATCCAATCAGCCAACAGCCATATTCGAAGGCTGATGAGTGAAAAAATTCAACATGAAAAAGAAATGGAGGAAGCCAAAGAGAAATTTAAGAATGCTCTCTCAGGGATTCTAGTTCAGCGTGAGTCATTCTTCAATAATTGAAATGGCCTTCATTATCAGCATGAATATTTCCCATCTTTTACCACTTAAATATTTTTGTTGCACTCCATTTAATTAAATATTCACTTTTATTTCTACAAACAAAGCAAATATAACCAAACACGACAAAAACATTATAAAGCATTACTTACAATGCATTACCACACTTGGTGACACAGGAAATTAGGTGCTTAGTCTAACATTTGCTATCTCCAGACATCCTTTAGATCCTTTAATCGGGCTACCATAATACTGACTCCAGACACACCACTTGGTGTATACTTTCAAAAATACCCATGAGTAATTTAGAAATAGGAAGCACGCAAGTAATCGTCCTTGAGAACAATATGTATCTTCTGTTACTGTTTAGAAAGGCTTCTTGCACTGCAGCAATATATCACTTGTACATCATGCTGCAAATATCAAATGTTCCAGAGTTGGAACTGGAATATATCCAAAATGTGTGTCAATTGTGATCTTTCCTCCAGGTGCTCTGGTTTCCTCCCACGATGCCATTCTTCCTCTTTCATACAGCTTTGAAATATAATAGGGGTTGGGTCAGTAGAAAAATTAACCCTGTGCATTATTAGAAACTTGTATATTATAAAACATCTAGTAATCAAGTGACTACCTTCGAATCAATAGTTTCATAATATTATTTATCGAAGCATACCTTATTATTTTCACACATGTCAATTTTCACCTGCTTTACTATAGAAAACATGGTCATTCTTTCTACTTTTTCTTCTTGCAGCTTGCTTTGCACTCTTTATAACCTTTTGGTGCATATCTCCACAGATCCCTGAAGGTAGCAGGAACAGGTAGCTAAGATAATTAAGATGGCAATAAAGTATTCCGAATACTAGAGGCATAGAATCTAGGAGAAGCGAGGTAAAGCCAGAAATATAAGGTACAGCTGGTGTACTGTTTTGGGCTACATATTACCGTATCTCATGCTATCATATTCCTCTTGTACAGAGGAGATTAGAACGTAAGAAATAGAAGCAGCAGTAGGCAATATGGCCACTTAATTCTTCTCTGCAATTGAATATCACAGCCAATGTGGCTCTCCCAACTGGATCCCATAATGTTTGATTCCCTTCATGCCTGTCTATTGATATCAGTCTTGAATGTATGGAAGACAGTGCATCTAGAACCCTCTGATATAGAGAAGCCCAAAGATTTACAGCTATCCTTAAAGAAATTGATCTGCACCTCAGTCCTAAATGACTGACTTCTCACCGTGAGATCATGGCCCATTTTGAGATGCTACAGCCAAAGGAAACAATTTGCCAATCTTGTACAAAATTTTGTATGTTACAATGAGATCCTCTCTCATTTTTCCAAACTCTAGTGAATGTAGCCTAATTATATTCAATAAATTCTGTTATCATACTAGGAATCGGTCTAGCAAATGTGAATTGCACTGCCTGTGAAGCAAATGACTTGGGGCATGGAGTTTAAAGTGCTAGATGGTGCTCCTCATGTGGATTCACCACAGCCCTGTACAAGATTTCATTACTCTTGTACTCCAATCTCAATGCAATAAAGGCCAATATATGGCTTGTTGCCTTAATTGCTGTGGTACCTCCATATGAACTTCATATGTTTCATGAAAACTCCATATCAAGTCCTCCAGTGATGCAATGACCCTGATTCAATCCTGACCTCCATTGCTGTCAGTTTGGAGTTAACATGCTCTCCCAGTAACCGCATGAATTTCCCCCAGGTGCTCTGGTTTCCTCCCACATTGCAAAAACATGCTGGTTTGTACATGTTTACTGTAATTTACACTTGGTGTAGGTGAATTATAGGAGAATCAGAGTGTAGCTTATGGGCATGTGAGAGAGAATAGAATACAGGGAAATAAGTGGGGAATTGAATTGGAGGAATTGTTTTAATAACCAGCATTGACTGAATGGATGAATTATAAGGAAATACATTTGCTAGTTTCCTATTATTTAAAAAAAAATTACCTTTTATGTCTCCTGCCAAGTGCACATTCTCATTATTTTTCCAAATAATATTCTACCCTCCACCTTCTTGCCCAGTCCCAAAATTCTCTCTGTATTTCTTTACATTTCTTTCTTCCTCCTCACAACTCCTTTTCCCTTCTGTATTTGATTTATAAGAATGTTGCTAGGCCTGGAGAAATTTAATTATGAGGAAAGAGTAGCTAGGTTATGGCTATTTCCTCTTGTAGTTTAATCAAGGTGTGTAAAATTGAGGGCTAAAGAGGACAGTAAGCTAGCATCTATTCCTTAGCTGAAATGGCAATAACCTGCCCACATAAATCTTAAGTTGGTGGATGGGAATAGAGAGGCATTACTAATGTTCTTTTTAGACCCAGAGCTTTTTGGTATCTGGAGTTCATTATTTGAAAGAATCACAGAGACAGAAATCTATATAACATTTTAAAAGTAATGTTGCTGTAACCCAAGGTCTACAAAACTAGAGCTGGGTATAATTTTACAGAAACGTGAATGGGAGGAATGACTAAAATGTAGTGATTTCTTTTTTCTTGTGAGATTTAGTATAAGTTTAATTTTTGAAGTTTATCGTTAAGTATTTTTTATATTTTCCATTCCACGTCATTCTTTTGGATTTCGTATGTGGCACTTAAAACATCTTCACATTTCTCTGATATCTAGATGATGTCTAGACTTTCATTTTGCATATTTGCTGTGGTCTCTTAGAAGTCATTGATATTCACAGAGTGGGCTAGCATTTCCTGCCTGCACATGATTTCCAACATTCTTTTGACTAACCAATCTCACTGGCCACATCTAGAATCCCATGCATTGGTTTGTGCAACCACAGGGGTTCCAACAGTGCACTGACATGGCTCCAACTTTGCTTACAAACCCTGCTCTCCTTTGACAACTGTAAAAGTTGTATTATTTTTAATAATTTTTAAATGTTTCTGACTGGGGCAAAGTAACTTAATAAGAAAAGTATCTCATCTTCCCCCTTTGCGTCCAAGTCCAAGGCCTGTTATTCTCCATTAAGATCAGTGGAACCTCAGATCCACTGCATGGTCTAACCAGGGACAGGGTCTGAGAAGTGATTTCTCTAGGGAAATGCTGGGAAATCTCAGCAAGATTGGGTTCCAAGTCCAGTGACAGGGTAAAGTGACCTTCTAAATCTGCCAATAGGTCCTGGGCTCTGCTGTTGATGTTTTCAAAGCTAAAAATAAAATCAAATAATGCATCACTGCTAGAGTAAATTAACATACTACAGAATTGCTGTTACAAGTATGATTAGCTTGTTCCACAAAAGTACATCACCATATCATCCAATGTTTCAGACACATTGCACAATATTGGTTACTTTTACGGCATTTATAATATGCCACAGACCCAAGCTTTACACTAATATGTTTTAAACAGTGAAGAGGACACTTGTCTTTTATTGAAAATAATACCTTCAAATAATGTTCTTTATTAGTAAATAGTGATTAAAGTTACTATCATTATTGAATGGGTTGTAAACAATGCTCTGAAAATTACTCTAAATAGTTCCCCAATCTTTTAGTTTTTATAATTCCACTTGATTTTAAAAGTAAGATGAACTTGATTCAAAATTTAAATGTCATTGTACATATTTAACCCATAATTCTACAATTTTTGGGGAAGTTTTTGCCAGTTATAATGAAATCTCTTCCCATCCCTGTAGTCCACCTTTCACTCATCCCCACTCCTCCAACCTATTTTCTTCTACCAACTGAACTAGTTTTAGGTTCCCCCAGAGTATGCATTACTACTCACTTGTGAATACCCATCATCACATCTCCCATATTTATAAGAATGCAAATCTGCAGTATGCTGCTTTAAACTTGCCCATAATGAAATATTCAATATGTAAGAAAAGACAGGAATCATGCAGTTGAAATTCTGCTCATAAAAGTAACATGAAATTTGTCAGTACATGCAATTTTTAACTATTTCAGGATGCTGGTTGCTATCTGGCCTACAACTTTAATGAAAATTGTACTCATCCCAGATAGTGTGAAGTTTTTAGCTGTACTGAACATGTTTAATGCTGTTAAATTTGCAGAATTTAGGATCTAGATCAAGGCAATAAAAGCAGTCACCTCAGTGTGTTATTGCAGTACAACTTGTAGCTGATACTGATCACATCTATGGCCCACTGGTAGAAAGAATGAATGGATGGCAATACCAGTTAACTGGATGCTTTGTCCTTAATGTTATCAAGCTGTTTGAGTGTTATTGGAGCTGCACTCATCCAGTCAAGTGGGGAGCGTTCTATCACAACTGTCATGTGACTTATGGATTGTAAAAAGGCTCTAGGGCATTGGGAAGTAAGCCACCTGCTGTTAGGTAAGCCACCTCCAGCCTGCTGTTGCACTCAGTGTGGTGAAGGTGCAAAATTGGTGTTATTGGCATTGGTGGTGTCCTTGAATGTCAAAAGTATGTGGATGATCATTCCGCAGTACTTGCATAAAATGAACATTAGGTATTACTTATCAGCCCAACTCTAATTTTACATAGGTATTGATGCAGGCAGTCACCAACAGCTTCATTATCTAAGGAGCCGCTGGTGGAATTAAATAATGTGCAATCACGAATGAGATTCTCCCTTCTGACCTTTTAGATTATAGGTAGCATAGAACCGGGAACATTCAGTTGCTTTTCCTGAAATCAAATATCCTGTAATTGCTCACTCCCTGCAATATTAGTCCATTACTTCCTTAATTTGTTAATCTATGGCCTTTCTCTCTGACATAACTTATATATGTGTCTTTTCTAAGTTTAAGCTTTGCCTCCAAACAATAATTGGAATCCCAAATCTCTTATCAGGTTCCATTTATATTATATACTAGGATATTGACTATCACTTCAGCCTCCTCTTCTATGGAGTAAACAGCTGTGGGCCATTAAAACACCATAATTTCAGTGCTCTTTCCTATGTTGTCTCCAGTGTTTGAATATCCTTCCTTGGAATGGTGACCAGAATCGTACACAGTATCATCCCTTTATGAATTGTGTTTCATCTCTGTTTGCTTTCTTCCCCCTATCAATTGATGTGCTGCTCATCAACCCAGCATCCCCATCTATCCAGATCATTCTTCTATTTGTCTTGCAATGATCTCAAAATTTATCTGTGGCATCATTTTCTTTTCTTTAGGAATAGGAATGATCATGTCATCAAGGTGTATGTTGACAGGATATTTTCAATAAATTAGCATAATTGAGCTTTCATTTTCAAAGCTTTACTATTCCTAGTGGATGTTCAAATCTCACTGGAATCTCAAAACATACTTGTGGTGTAAGGTGGTAAATTAGAACCACGTTACCCCAGGCTATTCTTGAATGCCACCTTGGAAGCATTTAACAGCAGCATTGGCACAGAGGATTTCGAGTGCCTTTTCTTCCCAGCTCCATTACAATGCATGATTTGAGGAGTTAAAGTGAATGCAAGAATATAAAATCTGTAGATTTATGGTTTCATTTAAAACAAAATATATACCTGTAGATTAAATCCCAATGTTCCCAAATGGATCTCAACAACTGTTTATGGAATCCTACATTACTTCAGTCTTCTGCAGATCTTTACGCCAGTACTTCAGTTTTGTCCTCTTCTCCCTCCAGTCTGTTATTGGTTCATAAGAGTTTAATGTTTTGATCCTTCTCATGAACCTCTGCATTAAATCTCCAGACATGTTATTTCTCCCCTACTTTCCAAAAGTCACTTTAGTTTTCTAACCCCTATACACAGTTATCTATTTCACTTTCTACAATAGTAGTACACAATTTATTTTTCTTCACTGCCTTATGATTTCTACATAAAATGTCCTTTAATGCAAATTATTGGATGTAAGCAAGTTTTTTTTTGCTGAAAAAGAAGAAAATTATCTACTGAACAAAGTCCAGCAGCTTTTGTTTAACTGAAGTTACAATGTTGTTGTGATAATCCACAATGTGGTTATGAGAAATGATTCCAACTGGTGTCATTCTATTTTAAATCGATGATTTCTTCTGTCACAGTTTTAAAATTTATTTGAATCAGCAGATCTATATTTACTGTGAATTAACTCAAACACCTCTAGAAATGGGACTCTAGAAAGTGGAAAAGTATAGGATTGATTCTTAATGTTTAGGGATAGAAGAAAATGTAGTTTTAAAAACAATGGGCAATGAACCTGAGGAAGGTACGTACTCACCTACAAAATCCTGCAAAGTAAGTATAAGTTGGGGTCACTTAATCACTGATCACAGAACTGCACTGATCACGGTAGCCTGCTTGCCTGCTGACTCCCTTCCTCTTTTACTTCTCTACTCCTCACTTAATGCCTGGTGGGACCATAAACTGGGTTGTTTGACTCCCTTGTTCACCAAAGTTGAGCAGATTGTCTCCGTTTTCCACTCTGCCTCCAAGCAAAAGGCGTGGGACCATTTCTCAAAAGCTCAACGCAAGAATCTGCATATGTGGCGAAAACAAGCAGAGGTTAGTAATTTTCTAATTCTGTCATTCTTTAGTGTGCATATACATTTTCAAGAGAATGTCAATTCTTGCAGTTAAAACGTAATCTGGTATTTCTGTGGGTGGGACGGGAGCAATCTGTAAAAATATTTTATGCAGGTTAGGTGTATCAGTGCTGGGGAATGGAGAGCCTTTTGAACTTTTCTTATCCCTGTGTTGACATTAAGCCCTTTGGGGTCAATTATTAGCAAAGCTAATGCAGAGACCCTTGCTCCAGCAATTTCAACTTTTTTGGGAGCATTATTGCCAAGGTGATTTTATTTCTTCCAGTGCCCATGTATTTCTGACCTTTCTAAATGAGTTTGCTCATTTACACACCTGAGTCAGGACCTCTAGAAACTACATTAAAACTAATAAAACTTTTTACATCAAGGAAATAAGTTTCAGCTGAGTAGAACATCCTCAATTCAAATCCATTTCCCAAGTGTGAAAGTCAGTCTACTTACTCACTGTGACCATTTTTCTTCCATTTGGAATGACATTAAAGTATTATTAAGTACAGTTTCAAAAGCAAATTATTTTGTTTTCCATGCAGTCACGTGGAGTTAAAAATACAGGAGGTTGGAAATTTCTCCTTGGTTGCTTGTACTAAACATGCAATATTGTATTATCTGCATAACGTACACAATGCAGCATAAAGATGATATCATGCATTTACTGCAAGCAACAAGAATGAATTTCTACTCTATTCAGGAGAGTTATAACAACTAAGGTAAGTTATTAATTTTTAGCAGATGTATTGACAGATCCACAAGTATGTGGTTGGAAATAATACAGTATATATTTATAGGCATTCTTTGTCATATTTTCTATTTTAAAAAAACTGCTTCTTATTTGTCAATGTTATAGCCCTACATTCTAAATGTATAGATACCCCATCTGTAAGAATACTTAATCCTTAATTAACACTGTTGTAGTCATCCCTCCTACCTCTGCGGAAAATTGGTGAGTACAAATTGAACAAATTTTTCAAAGCGTTCAAGGACAGAATTTATGGTGGATAAATTGACCATATTGTTTTAAAGTAAGGTGTGTGTCATTCCACTCAATTCTGGGGCTTTCACCTTGTGTTCTTCTATAATGACCTACTTCCAAAGGTAAGCAGATTTTCAATAACATTTACATCCGCAGTGTTTGAAATGTTTCCCTTGGAAGATGTAGGGTAAACTGAATTTCTAGACCAAAGGAATGTGCGGTAAGCAGATTATCACCCAGTCCATATGGAGTCAAGCACAAATGCTGAAGGACTGCAGACCAGTTACAATTAGAGTTAAAGCTAGACTAATAAAGAGAAGACAAAGCAAAGGTGATTTGTACTCTTCAGGACTAACAAAGAGGGGCAACTTTAAGTAACAGTTAACATTCAAAAGTAGGGAAAGGGATCAATTTCTTAATGGTTCGTTCTGTTCACTTTTATTTTAAAAGTTCATTATTGTAAGAATTGTATAGCTGTTTTTTTCAGGGGGAGTGAATTTTACCAATCTTGCCTTGACTATAAACATTATGGAATCACTGTTCCATTTAAACCCATCAATTTTTGAAATACCCAAACCATTTTTGCTTTCTTGTTCCATTGTTAATCTATTTAAAACTTGTACAAATTTTAAAATTAACTTACATTTATAGATGTACAGACATTTATGGTTGTCACATAAATCTGTCACCTTAAATCATTCAGTTATATTGCTTATGCATTTACAAATTGTACTCTACAGTTTTTAGGTTTAAAACTCAATTTGGATATATTTTTCCCAAGTAGCAAATGTTTTATAGATTTGATCCCTCTGCTTATAGAAGCCTCTGAAATTTACAGCATACATGTGAAAAATGGATGGCAAATGTATGGCATTGGGATAACAACCAGTTTTGCTTGTGTAATGTTCCTTGTGAAATCAATCAATAGCTTTTCTCCAAACCCTCAGGAAATTCGTAACATACATAACGATGAGCTTATGAGTATTCGTCGTGAAGAGGAAATGGAGATGTCTGATGATGATATGGAAGAAATGCCGGCAAACAAAATAACAGATGAATCAGGTATGAAGTCCTGTGATAACTAAATTTTTTTTTCACCCAGTTTCTTTTAGAACTGAGCAATTGTCTGGTTAAAGCAGTTATACCCCGGTTAGGATCTCAAAGAGAATGTGTTACATGAGCAATCACAAATTGCATTTATACTGCAGCTTTAAAATAGTCATGTACCCCAGAGTAGTTCACAGGATTGTAACTAATTAAAATTAATACCTGGCCGAAGGAGGAGATATTGGACTTAAATTTTTGCTGTGCAGTAATAGAAAAGCTATCAGTACTTACTATTATAATAGAAGTATAGCTGCAGCTACTGAGGTACAAGCATGTATAATCAAACACACAAACCTAGAAGATACTGTTGGTGATTACTTATAGGGTAAATGACCTTGCAATCTGTCCTAATGTAATCTTCTGTAACTTAGCAAACTAATAAGAACTTTGAGTAGTTCTGAGTGAAACTACGAAAAACACTGTGAAACTGTTGCTTGTGATAGAAAATTAGTTTTTTAGTAATGAATTAGATCATATAAGTATTTAGTAACTCGATGATCCTAAAATAAATTGAATGCCACTCCCTTAGATATTTCAAAATGTTATTCATTTTAGAGTTTTATTTTTATAGTATATAGAAAATGCATTTTCATTAATTGCATTCAAACCATTGATTTGTGCTGTGCAAAATGATAAGTTCAAAAAATTATGCTTTTTACTTTCTCATTTTAATTGAGAATTTCTTCAGTATGATTATCTGCTTGGCCTGATGGTGTCATTGTGCAGGATACCAGAGATTTCCTCAAACTAATTCCTAATAGCAACTGATACAGATGAAACTCACCCACAAAGATCACCAGATGTTTAATGCAAAATAAAACTGGTGGAGGAACTTAATAAGTCAGAGGGATGGTCGATGTTTCGAGTTGAAACCCTGCATTAGGATATCATGTCCTAATGCGGGTCTCGATCCAAAATGTTAACCGACCCTCTGCCTCCACAGATGCTGCCTGATCTGCTGATTTCCTCCAGCAGTTTGTTTGTTTTTTGTTTGCTCCAGATTAAAGCATTTGCAGTCTCTTGTCACCAGATCTTTGTTGACAGCTTTCTTCCAAATCTGCAATGAACACCATCACTTTGCTGGGCTATTAGGATGAGTGATTCAAAACTTGGTTAAAGAGGGAGGCACAGAGGTTTTGGTGATTCAAGAACTTGATCTGCATATTGGAATAAAAGTGACAGGAGCAGAATAGATACAAAATTAGCTGAGGGGTGAAATCAGAGTTGCATTCATTACTGTTTGTGTTGTTCGAAAGACTAGGGGTCTTGCATCATGGACACAGGTACTTCGGCCCACCAAGTCCACACCAACCATCAAACACGCATTTACACGAACCCTACAGTAATCCTGTTTTATTCTTCCCATATTTCTTCCAACTCTTCAAGTTCTACCACTCACCTGGGAATTCATGGTGGCCAGTTATCATTTCAACATGCACATCTTTGGGATGTGGGGGAGAAAAACAAACCACTTGGGGGAAATTCATGTAGTCACAGGGAAAACGTGCAAATTCCATACAGACAGAACCAGGTCAAAACTGAATTTGGATCACTGGAGAATGAGGCAGCTGTGCTGCCCTAAAGGCCGATATAATGGAGTTCCATGTGGTAAGCATCTGAGCCACTGTTTTTAATGTACGTTCATAACTTTGTCTTGTGGGTACAAAGCACAATTTCAAAATTATCAAATGAATCAATACTTGGGAGTGTAGATAACAGTGAAGAACACTTCAAATACCATGGGATTAATATACATAGGTTCTTGAAGGCCAGCACAGGCGCAGTGGGCTGAAGGGCCTGCTTCCTTCCTGTGTGATCCAGTAACCCATGAGGATAATTATTAACTTTTGTGCCTTTGGAACAGGAAGGGAAATATGAATCGTAAGTTTGTCTTGGTGATAATTATCTGATGTGCAAGTATGAATATTTAACCAAGACTGGATTAAGATGAGTTTTTGAGTTTAAACCTGAACAAAATGTTAGGTTATTTACAAATGAAAGATCATTACTTAGCAGAGATGGTTAAAAAAAAGATATTAGTGCCTGTGGAAGTGATATTAATGTCATGAATGAAATGGAAGAAATTGAAGGGGGAAAAAGTATCTCCTGTTTTTATCTATTGTTTTGTTCCTACCCAAATAATTTCTGATGTTTGTTTATCTAATCAACAACTAGTTTGCACCCAATCAGCTAAAATAAATTGACTTTAATGTGTTCTTTGATCTTGTCACTGGATAATTCTGTACTTCCATAACTATACATGAAACAACAAATCAAGTACTGGGTGGCAGATTTTAGCCTCAATGTCTCAAAAATTAGATCAAGATTCTTGATTCAACATACAGAATATCATTCAGAAATATCAGGCAGTTTCTGCCATCTCATTGTCTTCAGTAAAGATTGCACGTGGCAAGTCATGGAATACACACATTCTTACATATGCTCACTTTTGTTATTGAAGATGGGTTAGTCACTTTTGTTATTGAAGATGGGTTAGTCACAGCAACATTCGAGCAACTGCCTTTTCAGCAATGCTTTTTTTTGTTTCATGTTGTCTTTACCAAACACAGCTGCTTGAGTTTTGCTCTCTGAGTACTGTCACAGCATTGGCAAGTAGGCTGCAATAGGTGTTTCACCTGGTGACAACAGCAATAGTTCTACCAGCAAAAAAAAATCTAGAACCTGTAGCATCAAATCTTTGGAAAATTGTCATCCAAAAGTGGAGTTGTTTACTGCAACCACAGAAATTATTTCACCCTCTATTATTTTACATGGTTATGTCTCTGAAGTGTATACATATCAGTGTTCTCAGCTATTTTTTTTTGGTTACTTACACCCATAAGATCAGATTGTACTTCATTGCTGTATATTAGAGGAATAGCTGATAATGAACATCCCTGGGTGAACAATTTTAAAATTCTGTTAAAACAGAGTGACGCTAGGAATTAGATGAGCCTGGGTAAGTGGCGTGTATTTTGTGGAAGTGCAAAATTTGATTCTGGATAGGTGCTGATTCAGTTCCTAAATGGCATCTCTATTTTTGTCCCTTGTGGACAAAGTAGCCAGATATCCTACTGATGAGAACACCAGTATGAGCATTCCTAACACCTGCCAGAAGTATACAAAGTGTGTAGCTTGTAATGTCAATTAAGATGTTGCATTCTCAATGTCGCTGTTTTTTGATATCTAAATTGCTGATAATGTGTATTACTTAATATATCCATGCACAGATAAGGACATTGTTCTATAGGAAGGAAACCTCATTTAAAGAAATCATCAAGTTAGGTCAGCTTTAGGCACAGATTGTCACATACGATTTATGATATAGTGTGGGAGTGAATTTAT